>MNPL01015517.1:1720-20267 GCA_002081605.1 Tropilaelaps mercedesae | reverse complement strand
CACACACACACACACACACACACACACACACACACACACACAGACACACACACACAGACACACACTAGGGCGAGCTACGCGGTCCGTTGAGGATACTGCGTCGACGTGTGTCGCGACGCCAAAAAAAAACGAAACAACCACAGAAGAGGGAAATAGGCAAATTTGCAGATACGCCACGGACCGGCAATGGCGCCCGGCTAAGAGAGGACAGACCTTCGTGAGCGTCACGTAAACGACAACGGAACGCTTTGAGCACACGCAAAAAAAATGAGAACGAAGTTGAGCTGTTCGACACGCGCGCTCGTAGATGGAGTTGTTCCTTCTGAAAGCGATACGCGCGTACAACATGTTAGCGACATCGAAACGACGACGACAACGACGACGACGACGACGACGACGACGTAAGCCACGGCGTAATGTGCAGCCGACCTGTCACGGAATCCGTGTCTGGCAGAACTCTGTGCGCACATCCGGCCGTGTACGACAACTTGTACAGGCAACTTAGACCGTCTCGACCGTAGCCGGCGCGCGCGCGCGCGGAACTTCGCTTCTGGCCGACGAACCGTTCCAGCCGCCGCGCGTCTGTTACCAGCAGGCGCCACACCTTTCGAAATAAAACGCAGATGTCGACGGTGCCGTCGTGACGGGGGGTGCGTCGACGAATTTGCTGAAGGACAACAACAGCTGAACGCGAGGAGAACACCTCACCGTCGTCAGATCGGGCGGGGGCCGGTGTCGCCGGCTAATGGTGGCTCGGCTGGCCTGCTCCGATTCAGTGGCGGCTCTCGCGGCCATGTCTTTCCTATGTCGTGCATGTTGGCATGTACATGAATGTATCCTCGCCTATGGTCGTCATGTTGTGATGATGTTGCGACCGGTCATGTCGGCTGTGTTGTCCGGTGTGGCGGTTGGCGCCGGAAATGACGCCATCGTTTCGTCGGCAGTCGGCGCCGAGAGGAAAAAAACGTTGAGCGACGGCCGCCGTACGAAACGGCAGCGCCATTAGTGACAACGGCAGATACAGACGAAAACGCATTCGCCGCTTAGGCGTCGCGCGGTCGTCGAGCAATGGCTAACTAACGAATCTGATCAGATTCGAGTCTTGTTTCGTGTTTGGCCACATCTAGATGCTAAGAGAAAGAGGCCAAACAAACCTAGAAAGAGCCGAGTAGACTAGAAGTTTGCTCGATTCCAGTTTGCTCGGGTTGACGACGGGCGAGAATAGTCTTCAACTGTTCGCACAAGCAAATCCTCTCCTTTCCTCTTCCATGGAAATGTTTTCAAGGAATCTCTCATCATCTCGTTTCCTCTCGTCGTTCCTGGCTCCTGGACGCCACGGTGAGCTTTGCTCGTCGACTGGGGGGCAGTGAAGACCACCGACTTCTGTTACTGACGATTGCCGGAATTCATGCACCGCGTACCTTCGCCACTACTGGCTCGGGCCTCCGTTGGGTTGAGTTGGGTCGACTCGCGTTGATTTGGGTCGATTCGCACTCGATTCGCTGCGTCGGATCTCGCCAACAAACGAGAGATTCTCTCCCGTACGATGGTTTGCGGTTTAGCGTTTTCAGAGCGTTTTGTCGTTCGTTAGTCGTCGCTAGCGGGGACCGACCGCCTGAATCTACGTCAGACCGAACAGCGAAGTTCTCTATCGAGTCCTGCGTCGACATCTTCGGAGTGACATCTTCGGAGTGACATCTTCGGAGGAGTCCAACAAGACATGAACGCGTCACCGAGATGAAATCGATGCGATGAAACCCCTGAATGTCTATAGACTCGCAGTTGTTGACGACAAACAACATGTTAGTACGACAAATCAACATCAACTAAAGGCATCCACATAAAGTGAAACTGGCTTTTTTCGGTAAAATCGAGACATTTTTCTGGTCAAGCAGTGCCCAGCTGATCGTTCACTCGTTTTCGGTCGAAGAGCTAATTCGAGTTAATTACACGGCCGCTATATTCGCTGTGTTCAACTTTACCAGCGGCCGCCGGGGCAGCAACGATAACCGATTTACATCGAATCGCGTAATCGTGGACACCTCATTAAAACTCACGGCTTGATTCTACCCCTGAACCAGATGTCGTGTGACATGTTAATGAGTAAACAAAGCCCCGGCCAGCCACCCCCCTCCTCGTTCGTTCCTGTGAACAAGTTCGTGAGTCGCTGGTGCTGGCGCAGATCAGCGTTTTTTTAGACTCCGCCGCGTACCCATATAGAACGTATTTCTGAGCTCAGATCTACGAGATGGAGCGGAGGGTGGCGTTCGTCGAGAAAACGATTCGTTGTCCGACCTCGCACGGCTCTGGCGCTCGGATGTTTGGCATTAAACCGGTGCGGCCGTTGCTGCTTGGCACCGACGTTGCTCAGACATCAACAACGTTTCATTGGGGTTTACGACCTCGGCCAAAAACGCAGAGGTAGCGTTGAGTATGTGCGCGCGCACGGAATCGCCGCTCGATACCGAAGAGCCGAGATGAACTGAGGACGGGTTGAACCGAGAGAGAGAGAGAGAGAGAGCGAGACAGAGAGAGACCGACCGACCGACCAACTCGCAGCTTTGGCTATTTGCCTATCTGGCAACAGAAGAAAAGTACCTACGGGGAGCTGTCGGTGATGCGGTCGATTGGAACGTAGAGAAGGAACATGGTGTACGCACAGACGAAACAGTTTCGTCTTGCTTCTGTTGTCACTATTGTTGCTCTCTCGCTTTCGCTCTTTCTCTCATGGATCTGGGTCCTTTTCGTTCTTCCCCTTATCCGATCTAACGGAGCGTGCGTCACTGGCGCTTGCTTGTTATGCACCGCGAATGGGTGCCAAGAGCTGATCTAAGTTCGAGTGGCTGCTGGGCTGGTTGGGTACTGGACTGGTTAGCCCACGGTGGGTCCTATTCACATCTGCTGGCGGTCGCTGATGCCGCTACGGATTTTCTGTCATGGCGAATTGAAGAAAGGCGACCATGGAGGCTTGGGAGGTTGAGCGGGGCATAGATAATTTATGTCGGAGATGGCGGCCGTGATGATACGAGTCGACGTCGCTGCCTTGACGATAGCAGCGACGAGCGCGGTTAACCTCAGCCTTCGTGTCGTCGTCGTCGTCGTCGTCGTGGCGAGCTAACAGCTCAGCGTCGGACTCCATCGGTCTGGCGTTGGTCGGGGACGACGGTCCGGGACGACGCTGGGCCACAGCTGCTGATGCTGTGGCCTCGCCGCGACGAAACGGATGAACGCATTCGTGAGGAGTCTAGAAGCGACCGAGGCGGTGGTGGTCGACGATTTCTCAGGCCTTTTCGCCTGTGATTAGCAGTTGGGCTGCATGAAGTGGCCTCCTATTGTTGGCTTCCGCCGATGCTGCGGCGGATCACCCCTGCGCTGTGGTTCTTCGAGTCAAGAAGAGAGAAAGACAGAGAGACTAACGACTCTACCAAGGGGCGTGCTATTGTGACTGGTTATACGGGGTGTCTATACAGAGTGTTTTTTGTGAGGTGTTGAAATTTTTTTAGTTGGTCAACACTCAAGATGGTAGGATGTGTCGATTCTGAAGCGGAGAAATTGCCTGTCGAAAAAAGATGGGAGGGCAATGCTGACGTCTCTAGAGTGTCATTCATGCTAGGTGTAGCTCGTTTCGGTCTATACTCCTGTTTTGATGGGTTCATCCATTTTATTAATTATTTTTATAGATAAACGAAAAAATCTTTTACTAATTATTGTACTTATCGTCCGATGTCTTTGAGACTGAGACATGTGAATCCAGTGTTGAACAAAATACCCAGAAACATTTGCCCAAAAATTGGCTTAACATGATTGTTTACTGAATGCGGAGTCCGTTGATGTCAGTTCACACGATGAATAAACGCGTCTCTACCAAAGTGTTATTCAGTCTGTGTAGATTTTTCCCGTTTATCAATTCACGCTGTTGTGCCGTTGAGGGGCCGGCATGTGTGGCATGAGTGGCAAATAACGCTCCGGAATGGCTCTCCTGGTGGGACCGCTGATATAGGCTCTTCAACAATTTGAAGTGGCGCACGGCCGCCAGTAAACAGGCAGTCAGTCATCCAACGAACTTCTACACGCAACTCGAGACGCCTGCAAGCTCCATTTTTAATGTCAGCATCGCAGTCGTCGAATTCGGCCGACGAAAGGCATCAATGCAAAGCGTACGCGATGGCCGGTTCATTGAGCTTGTTCGAACGACAAGCGAAGCATTGTAGATGCAGTTGAAAAAAGCCAATTTCGTTGTCGTCCAACGCGGATGAAATTATATTTGCAGTCGTGTCGCCAGTTTGTCTGACTGTCAGTCAGATTCGGAACTGTGTATCAGTGCCATCTAGTATAAGTTTCTGGCGCAACTTAGAAATCCCACCGGAGTAGTATCGAAGCGGTTCTATCGTGCATCGCAGTAAAACCGATTTCGTGGCGTAGGTATAAATGTTATCGATAATAGTTGTGGCATTTTGTTTGCTCACGTACGTCTCCGCTTTCTAATCTAGGATGGGCATCCGGTCCAATGGTACAAGAGCGTAATGTCACGAAAACATTGAAAAAAGCATGTTTTTCCAGCAGGATTAGCAACGTCGGCACTGCTTTTCACTCAGTCAAACGATTTTAAGACCCTTTGAACAGGCCAACTTTGAAAACGCAGCTGGTGAATCAACATAAAAATAATACGCTATTATTTGTTGATTAGAAAAAGCCCCTACATGTGTAAAAATTGCGGTATCACAATTAGGCGCGCTGTCTTTCAATTCGACAACTCCTTGAAAATGCTCGAACTCGACCGGATTAACTGGATCGTGTGTTTGGCCCGATAGTGGTGGCCTGTCATAGCGCCACAACGCCAAAGCAATGGCGGTAGGCCAAATCAGGCTTCTGGTGTTGGCGACACGATTGACGGGTCACTCAACAACAGCTGGTAGGCCAGTCTTCACGAGATGTGAAATGCAAACATGACTGTCAGCCGTTGCTGCCATTCGACTCAACATTCTTCACCTACATCCGCCCATGTCTTCGTGACGCGAACGCAGACGACGAGTGAAAAACAATATTCAAGAAGACGCGATATTCGACACTCTTCCCCAATCGGTCGTTGTCCAGTGTTTACTGTTCTATCAAGCCGCTGTACTGAGGAAGCGACGCGCTGGTCGATTCCCTTCGTCTGAACACCCTTCCCCCGATTTTTTTGTTTTCTTATTCTGTATTTTCTTATAGTACTTTCGGGTAGACCCGCTAGTGCTTCGACGAACCGGCTTCTGTCTCCAGCTTCTGTCTGGTGTGCTATGCTATGCGTGGTTGGATGACGGTCGTCCGTGACGGAAGATGGTAGCGGGCGGAGTTCGGAATCGCGGGGCTGTGCTTTTTCGTCTGTTTGTACATCGTTGTCAGCCGTTGACGACTGAATCGAAACCAGCGATCCAGCTGTAGTCGTTTGACTTTTTCGTGAAAAAGACCGGAGCTACCGTTTTCCCTCGGTAGAAGAACGTCGAAGGTAAAGGCCAGAGTAAAGCCAGCCTATGGACGGCTGCGGCTGGCTGGGTCCGTAGCCTGTGTGAAAGAGAAGCCCCCGCCGCGATGGCGACGTGCGTTGAAAAAACGATGACGAAAATACGGTTTGATTTTTTCACTGGTTAGCACGTCGTAGGCCAAACTGTTTAGCTCAAGAACTGGATGACAAGTCATATTTTATTGATGCTAATGGCACTGCTGTAATGCATTTTGTTCTTGTTCTTCGTTGGGCGATAACAGCACTGGAACGAAAAATGTGCGTTACCTGCCAGAGGTGCCGTACTAATAAAAAGCAGTCGCGATACGGTAGGCCTGCATAGTGCTCTAGCACTTGACGATCCTGATATCTGATGATTGGGACAGGTATGAAAGTTCACGAATAATGAACTTCCCTGTTGAGACAGCTATAACCGTCGTCAAACACCAAGACGGGAAAAAGCGGCATTGACAGTCCACCCCTTGCAAGCGAAACAAATGTAGCTAGTTCCGATTTAGAAACCTGATCTCGCTTCTTCTGAGATGTTCCTTAGTGTTCTCGTAGTCGACTATGGAGTGCAATTGACCTGTCGCGTTTTTTTTTTCGTAGAAGTCGGCATCTCCTAGTTAATATAAAGGTCATACTTAACGTATGGGAAAAACTAGCGAAACAATGTAGCCTTCCGGGTATATCCAACTATACTTCAACTATTTCGACATATTTATGAGTCATTTATACAATGTGCTAGTATATCCTGTTCTAGGCCACGGACGTAGGCTCTCAAGATGCCGAAGTGCTAAAACGCTAAAGAAAAAGGTTCGGTTCTTTGGGGTAGTATTGTATCGTAGCGAGATGCAGCAAATTCAGCAGTGTCCTTCTGGCTGGAGCGTAGACGAGGCCTGTTGTTGGTGGCAACACGGTGGGTTCGAATATATAATTAATAAAAATGTTGCCATCCATTTGCTTCTTTCATAAAATATTGTAGCGCACTTCTGGAGTATTTTGCACATTCGAAATGACAGTTCGGCCCGCTATGCTTTGTGTGTGCATCACAGAATCGTAGATTCCTGGGAAGGCAGGTTTCAACGAGCAGCAGCGGCGTTCCGCATTGAAATTCTATTTCTATTGCCAACATATTTCTTCTGCAATCGAGTAACAGGGACGGCTTTTTCGGTCAACCGCCTCGTCACGCAAACCTGTTAGGAGTAGACAAACACTCTCCTTGACCTCAGGTCGTATTGAGAACCTTTGCCTCTTTTGGCCCCGTTCGCATTTACTTGTTCATTACCTCCGTTGTATTCTTAGCACCCATGAATGTATGGAGCCTTGAGTATTTGTTTTACAGTAGGAATATCTCATCAGCAATAGCAGACGCGGCTAGTCCGTCTCGTAAGCCCAACACAGGTGTAATTGTTAAACCTAGCCGATGTGGCCACCGAGGACATGACGCGATAACACGCGCACACGTCGCCTCGGGGGTGGCTGAGTTAGATCTCATGCGAACGTTTTAGTGTTTCTGCGAATCAGTTGGTTTATCAGCAGCAGCGGGCCCACCGGCCAGCAGGGGCACCCAGCGAAATGATCACTTTACGTAGACGATATGAGTGACGATAAGCAAAAGCACATACCGGCGAACGCGAGCCAAATAGCAACAAACACTGGGCAAGTTTACAAGTGAACTTACCGGTCGCTTACCTATCTGAGCGGAGTGGAGGTCCCTTCTCTGTGAAGTTTCCCCATAACGAAGCGCCATACATGCGCAAAGCCTGACCAAAAGTCTAGGTGCCTCTGCCAAAGTGTAGGGCATGGGGCGTCGTCATTTATGACGTCTCACAGCTGCTCTTTGTGCACTGGCAGCGCCATCTTGACACCCGGGTGGCTTCGAAATGGCTAGCTAAGTTTTTTACGCTTGTTGTCAACGTGTACTACTCAAAGGTACGCTGATATGCGTTGTCCGTATGTGGCTATACGACAACAGTGTGTCCATTGTGGTCGAGCTTTGCTAATATTATTCGTCGTGTACGTCACTAAGGCTCATGATATATCGTACAGCATCGCTAAATTGTTCGATATCGCTATGCCGAAAGCGTTGTTTTAACAATACATAATTCAAGTGATTCCATCATCGACCTCTAGAAAAAATGCACTCTTTCAAACAGAAGAAACATACAAACAACAACGCTGGGAAACGTTATTAAACTGTATGTAAACATCTGGATACGCGCTACAGACTCGCATGTCGCATGGCACCTTCATACACGAAGTCAACGCAGCTAATGATGTTGTTACGCATTCGTCTAATTAGCTAATCAGACCCTGATCACGGGTCCAGCACTGTCACATGGCTATTTAACTAGTTCGCTACAGTTCGTCGCGTGTTGTTCGTTAGGGGGGGGTACCAGTTCGTTGGGAGGCCATTGCTGTGCAGATGTGCGCCACCGTGAGACGTCTCTACGACTGCATGGTCGTTAGTTGTGGTCGTTAGTTGTGGTTGTTCCCTATGACGCTCTCCGCTGAGGAGGCATGAGCCGAAATAATTTTGTTCGTTCCCGGCTTCCCTGGAGAATGCGGTGGGGACCCTGTCTTTCGGCGATGGTCACGCGTCCTCTTGAATCTGGCGTTATTGGCACTGCTCTGGAAGGAAGAGTCGAACGCTGCAACCGAGCTGGCGTGTCCCCGTGGGCTCATCATTTTTCCATCCATTTTCATGCACTCTCCACAGCACTAACCTCCGCCATGATCACAGGGGGTCTATGTCGTTGATTATATGTCACCCGAATGAACAACATGCCCGCGATGAATGTGTCTCCGATGCGAGTGTCGCGCCAACGTCGTCACCGTGGTGGTAAGCACAACCACGAACTGGCTGGACGGACGTCCATGAATACGATTCCGGACAGAAATGGCAACGAACCCATACGAGTTCAAGTCATAATCGCTAGATGATGGTCATACGTGTGGGGGCCTGTTCGTCAACGAGTTGCTGAGCGTGTTGAAGACGAACGTGACGCGGCACACCTACGGCAGGTCGCCATCGATTGCCCTCCTATACAAACCGAAAGAGAAAGAGGTGAACCGAGAGTTGAAAAGATCGCCGTAATCTCGACTAGACTCATCAGAGGGTTGGCCAAACTAAATATAGGTGAATGTAGACTGCGTCTCGTGAACGCTCACAATTGAGCATCGCACGAGTGAAGCGACTGGGACGATGAAGACCGAAGAAGACCGGTCGAACCTCGCTTACAGGCACTTTGTGTGCGTTGGGATTTGCCCACACGAGATATTAGAACATCGAAGAAAAGTGATGACTGGCGATTTCAGTTGTGTGGGCGGTGTGTATGTAAAGACTGACGGGGAAGAAGCCAGCGAAAGTTTCAAGAGGAGGTTAAGGTGCGCCCCTCAAACAAACACCGTCACTTAGGGGGACTTAACATGTGCATCCCCAAATATTGGTCTTGCTCGTTTTCTCTACGCATTTGACTCGTATGAAAACTGACGCGTGATGATGCTCCATGCAGTGATTGTCGTTCTTCACACGCACGCACGCACTGTGCTCTAGTGATTGGGATTAAGCAGCGGCTGATTGACAGGCAGACGTAGTCGTACGATGGTGGCTGTGTTATGGATGTATGTGCATAGACAACTCTTCTGTCTTCAGAGATGATGTGGCTTAGGAGGAGCCAGTATCAACAGCCATATAGAATCGTCATAGAGTAAATATCACACTATAACTAGCGAACAGAGCAGATTATCGTGACTTCGTGAGGAATCGCCGTCAATGGCCGTTGAGTGGTTTTGGGGGCAAGCTCTCGTTGCTTCCAGGGGCCGGCGAGGGCGGGGATGGGTTCGTGTGTCTTCGAAGCAAGACATTATTATTATTATTATTATTATTATTATTACAAAAGAAAGCAAACAAGTGTAAAAAATGTGATTAGGATACTGTTTTTCGGCTGAAAGTTTACGCATGGAAGGGAAACGCAAAAAACGTATTTCGAGAAGTTCAGCTTGGCTTCGTTCGGACTATGATGAATAAGTCCGTTAATACATTTCAGATGTGGGGTTCTACTGCGAAGTTTCATATGACGAAAAAGATGTTGTAAGGGTTTTATTCTGCGGTTACATTTATTTCTGTAGGTACGTAAACAACGAGTTTATTTTTCTCACATGTCTCGTAACTGCCAAGCTGGCCGTGCAACGCGCACATTCGTAAAGCAGCGTTACTCAATTGTTTGTGTCCTTTCTCACAACTAACTCTACCACGTGTGTTCCTCGCCCACTGAAGTTACCTCAATGTTTTTTTGTTTATTTCTGTTGTTGTGCCAGGCTCCTATTATAGCATCGTTCAATATTCTGACTACCGTGTCGGTAAAGCTGCCTCTAGCACTATTACGTACATCCATCTATTTAAAATAAAAATATTTCTGCCGGTCGTACTTTCGGTTTGTTTTCTGTGGATTCCCGCTGGCCGTAAATGAAAAGGGCGTCATCAACCATTGTCGGAGTGAACTCGCTGCTTCTGCCGTCGTGCTTCTGCGTTTTTCTGCTTGCTAGCCTAAGGGCCCGACGTTCGCAGACGCATGGACTGCACGTACACCTGGCAAACAGTCATAAAGTAGAAGTGCCGGTGAACAAGCAGTAATAGTAGCATCGGTAGTAGCTAGCAGCGGTAATCGTAATAAGTGTGCGTTCTACAACGGCAGTTGGCTGGTCTTCGCTGCCTTCCCTTTTCTCTGCCCATCCCTCGTTCTCCGTTCGCTGAAAATTGTGTCAGATTTCACGGCAGCGCTGCTGCTGTTGCACGTTGCTAATTTCTAATACCGTTTGCGTTTGGTCTCTAGCGCAGCGTGATTGTAACGGCCTGACGGCGGCCGTTGCTAGACCAACGGTGCAGGCTCGGGGCCTTTCCGCTGATCTGCTTCGTGGTCAGTCGGCTCCCTCTATTCATTTGCCGCATCATCGTATTCTGCCTGATCTTAGTCGGTGACCCAGACGTTTATTCTTGCAAAGCCCTACGAGAAACGACGTCGCCAACGGCAACAATAATAGCCGAAACAGCTGTTTGGCAGTGGCGTGGTTCACCAATCCGACAGCGGCCAGTCTCCGGCGGAAGTCAACCTTCTTGAGCTGCGGCCGATGAATGCATGAGCGAAACCCGTCGTCGGGTGAGTGTTTAGTCTTTCTTGTCCGGCTGAAATGGGTGAATCTCATTTTGGACGTCGACGGCCCGAACGCGGCCCGTTGGGGTCGGCGAGGACTAGCCTTTACGCCAGCCTGAATTTTTCACGTTGACGCTGCTGTTTTTTAGCGTCGCTCATCTGCGCGCCGTCTTGTGGCTTAACATCATTATACGATTAAAGCGTTTACGATTCAGCGATTAGCCCTGCATATGTTGCAGTGTGAAGTAGCTACGCCATATTGGCCGTGTCGGTGTTGTCGCCGCTGCTGTTAGCTGACTCCTCGTTGATTTCTATTTATTTGTTCTCATTGCAGTTCGCCGCCGTATGTTACTGGCTCTGTAAATCCATATCTTGTTGCTGTTTGTGTCGTTATTAGTTTGGTAACGCCCCAATGAAATTGCAAAAATGTTTATCATCCCTTCTCTGTTCGGGCAATTTGGCGACGATGCTTTTCTGAGTCATCTGAGCGTCGCTGTCTGTCGTTTTCGACATTGGCTGACGTTTCTGTTCTTTGATCTGAGCATCCGGTTCTGGGTTGTTGTTGTTGCTTCTGCTCCTGCTGCGACAGCGGATAGTCGCCTACGTTGATGATCCGGGGCTGGCCAATGAGCCGGGGTCTGTGAGTGCGCATGTGTTGACAAATGAGCGAAAACGCTCAACATGTCGTCTGCTCGTAGCCTTATCGGTGACATCTTTTTTTTTTTTTATTTCTTAATTCCTGTTGACGACTTGACGTCCCCGTTCCACCACGCCGGGTTTCCTAGGAAAAGGCAACAATAAAAAAACAAGCAGAAGAAGAATTGGCACTTCACAGTAGCAGCCGGCGTACTGGTAACTGAAATAGGGCGAATATTTTTTTGAAACAGATGGGCCGTATTAACAGGACATCGAACAGAATGTGTTGTCTGCAATGATAACGCTTCGTTATTTATTGAGGCTGTCTGTTATTTATTGGCATTGACGCACAAGACAGATTATGACTTTATTCTTCCCTTCTATCGGTGTGCCCTGTGGTCGGCTGGGATTAATCACTGGCTAACGGCTTGCCGATGACAACGCCAATAGCAATAACTATGACAACGGCAACCAGAAGCTGTTTAACGATCTCATCTTCAAGAGCGCAGTACACGCAACATTGAACGGTAACGCGCGATGTAACGGGGCTACACTACATGCACATCATATCGTCGCTAGTGACTTCATACCCGAGCATCGACGACGGCCGGAGCAGGTCATCATCTCCCGTTCTCCCTGTCCCTTCACTCTGAACCGGACAGACGTCAACAACGCGACTGGCATAGTTCAACGATGGCTTGATACACACACGCGCGCGCGCGCTGACTGGACCAGTGGCTCACAGCAGCGTGGAGCGATCCTACAGGAGCGGCTTGCGAACGTCGTCCACGGAAGGAGTCGAAGACGCACTTCCCGTGAGTCCTGTAACAGTTCCAAGGAGACGATCTGCGTTAACCAATTGCGTCCGACGGGGTGACAAATGGGTGAAACGATGCCGTGGAACAGCAATCCGCAGTCAAAGTGTTGGATTATGTCCGCTTGGCGAAATTCTGTTCTCCGCCATTCCTCGCGGATTTCTAGCCGCTGTGGTGTCGGCGATGTTCGCGTGTTATTTCCGCGTGTTCTTTCGGCTCTTCGCAGCCAACTGGAATACGCAGAATAAATCTGCCGCCTTTTTCGGCCATCATCGCGTTCGGACGTTCGCGGTCAAATGAACGCCCTTTAACGGCGACGCTTACGTGGCCCGATAAACCCTAACTAAACAACGAAAGAGAAAAGCTAAAGCAGATCTGTAAACAAGCAGGTTTTCCCTTCTTCATTGTTATTGATCGTATTCGACTTTGTTAAATGCCGCCGCCGCTGCGTCTGTTACCCGTGCGGTGTTTGTTGACCGTGTTTGTTATGGCCGTTACCAGGCGGCTAGTTCGAAATTTGGCGACTCAACTTTTAAGCCCGGTTGTCGTCCGCCCGTTCGACGTCAGAAGACCTCGACGAGATCATCATCACCGAACAACTTAACGACGAACATACAACACTTGTTCGAACGATGCTCGCCGTTGTTTGAGCGTCCGACATCTCTCGGCACCCGCAAGAATGGCTGCGAGCCCTGTGGTCGTCGTTGGTGCCGTGCAGGAAGTGTTAGTTGTTAGTTTTGTTGTCATTTTCTCATTGTGGCGATCATACCCGATAGCAATGGCTATTTAGCATCATGATCAATACCGTGACTGCCGCTTACAGAGTTCAGACTAGATAGGCTGGATATTGCGGTGTTGTTCTGTGACGTCAGTTAGCGCACAGCCTCCGCGAATACGACCGCGCGCGTAACGCCGTTTGACGCTATGGTTTGTCGAGTTCCGTTGATAGGGTTGTGTCAGTATAATAGACGGGCATTGCCATAATCATCGTTGTGGACATGTTTGCGTTTTGTTCTTGTTGGCGTCTCCATGTTATATATGTGTGTGTGCGCGCGCGCGCGCGCGCACATGTCTCGATTCTGTTTACAGATGCGCCTGTGGTCAGATCGCGGGCAATTTGAAGTGCATACATCTCTGACCATTAGAGGAATCATGAGACGGCCGCAATGACGATCCTGAAGAGTGGATGCGGGGGGGGCGGAGGAAAAATAGGGGAAAACGTGTTATTCTCCGAACAGCTATAGGTGGCTTTGGTCGGGCGCTGTTTCCTTGGCTGTGTGACTCACATCGTCTGTTTGGACAGACAAACAGGCAACAACTATCCAGCTACTCTGGCGATGCTAAACGCATGGGCGGACGTCAGATCGCCTTAGGCACAGCACACGAGAGATGCTTGTGTGGTGAAATGTAACACGCGTATGGGCCTCGGGTGTGAGTAGAACACAGGAAAGTAATCGGCTTGCCTAATTGCGATAGAAAGAATGATGAAATTAGCCTGATTTAGCCCGACATGCACCACTAGTAGGTAGTAACCGTTCCGAATTATGGATTGATTTACATCGGGTCGACGCTCAAATCCGGCCTGCTGAGTGGACGTGGACTTTGCCGTCGATTCTTCTGGGTTGGCTTCCAACAGAGGCGGGGAAGAGTAAATACTCTATTGAGAGAACAACGACAGTGTTGAAACTAGCGACAAAATGCACGAATTCAGCGACTAGAGGCTAAGAGATTTACTTCAGTGGTTTACTCTGTAATCAGACAGGAATATTGTCGACATGACAGGATACAGTCGGAAGAACGGTCAACGAAGCACAACATTACGATGAAAAGCTTACATGAATATTCTAGTGACTAAAAAAGGCTCCGTTAATAATCGGTTTTGTTTCGCTAATCGTCCCCAGTATTTATTCGCCCTTTGCAGTTGTTTTAACGCTTGATAAGTTCATCTTCATATATGTATAATGTATGTCTGTCTTCCTTGCCCAGGTAAGACAAGTCAAACGCGGGGATCAAAAGAACTTTTTCCAGTTTCGCAGTGAAAAGCGGACAAACACGGAGCGATGATTAAGTTCTCTGATTTTATGTTTATAGCTTGTCTACAACAACGGCCAAATGCAATGTTCACCTGATATGGCCTATCTACCATATGTGCGGCAGTTTATAGAATAGAAAAATGCTTATGCTGTCAATAATGAGGACATCTACAACTGTTTTTACTACCGTCTTATGAAGCTAATAATTATGTCAGTGTCTATTGAGCATTCATTAGTTTTGGCGCGTGCATACAAAATACGGTTTTCAGACGTGGTAAATCAGCTGGTCAGACGGTCTACGCGTTAAATTGTCGTACACGTCTCACTCACTCATTGCCCAGCGCAGTACTGAAACACGGTAGACAAGTCTAGAAACAACAATGGAAGGTCACTAATCAGTGCACGTTCCTATGTGTGTCCTCCTCATCTGTATATCTCGCTACGGGACACTGTTTCATATACCTCGACGTGCATACTCGACGTCGACGTAGCTTATACTTTCTATGATTTCATGCTGTCCTAGACGGAAGAAGCAAACATGAAGTCTACCTAGCAACGGCTGGCGCTCGAGTATACACCTTCAAACGGGGACGCAATGCGAATAATACGCGAAGCAGATGATGGCAGCAGTAATGGTACAAGTCGTTTTGTTAATCTAAAACAATGAGAACGACATGAGCAAGATAAAAGAAGGAAACGTCTTCAGACTAACATATGATGGTCGTGTGATTTAGAATAAAGATTCTGATCCTGTTTCGCGGTGCTCGGCTCACTCATAGAGAGGAATGTGATATGGAACTTCCTTCTTATGAATTGTTCACACAGGGTTTGAATCAATTCTAACATTCATACACACACACACACATGCACACATACAAAGGAACACACCATTGAAACAAAAATTATATTAACATCCTGAGAGACAGGTTGGTGACGATTGAGATCCACCCGTACCGTGTGTTATTTCTATAGGCTTTTCTATCAAGGAGCTAACTACGCACAACAAATAAAGACGTCGTACCAACCCCGGCCTACATAATCGTTTGTGTATGTATTCGAATTTATTCATAACAAAGAATGATGATCTTATTAAGTGAAGATGCAAATAATTATGAACTGGGACATGGCGCTACCATCCAGCTGTGAAAGCTAGTTCAGGCCGACGTGGTGTTTCCGCCATTGACAACAACACGTGGAGTCAGAAGTGGAAACAGACCCTTCGGTGTAACCAAGAAAAGTGAACAGATGTCGTGATCGAAGTGGCGTCTCGGGATGGCGGGAGAAAGAAAGTGGGATCTTGTTGAACTACACTAACGACAATAAGTTTCGTTGTCTGTATCCATTATGGCATCGCAATGAGCGTTAACGAGAGGGCAATGATATTTCGAGTGACTCGTGTTTCTGACAGATTTGTCAGTCAGAACCGAACTTAGGTGCTTCGATTCATGGGTGAATGACTTCGCCATGAGGTGACGTAGGAGATAAATGAATTGAAACCCGAAAATAGCCAACGTAAATGTTCTATCATCCCATAACCTAAAAGTACGCTCGGTTGCCGGCATTTGGTTGCCGATACTCTACACTCGACATGGTAGTTTTGTTATAGAATATGGATATTTTTATAGGTGAAATGTCTAGGGACCCCTTAGCGTTCTTTTATAAGACTACTCGATGGTGTGACACTATCACTGGAACACTGCACAACCCCTATGGCGAGATAGAAGCAGGAGAACAATATTTTGGGGTCAAATTGACGGTTGGGGAGGGAGGTTGCTATTCCAAAGTGCGTTACCTCTATCTTAAAGTGATCTTTTCGTGGGACAGAACTTCTCCCTGCGGACGACCCAGAACGACAGTTTCGGTCCAGTAGATCGAAAAACGACAAATGAGGCCAGGCCTAGAACGATACGAAAGATAGGGGGAAAAACTACTTCGAAAATTTCTCGAAGTGAATCCTCATGAGAGAGAAAAGATTGAAATGGCTGGAATCTTTTACGAGGTCCGCTAAGCATTAGATAACAGTAAGTGCTTTCCATGGAGGTTTTTTCCAATCCGCGTAAAACGAGGTAGCATTTCTGGCTGACGTATTAGTTCGCCGACATTCTGCTAGCTTTGACAGTATTAGTCTCCACGGGGCCACCAAGAAGGGCGGTCTTTCTAAATGTACCCAAAGGTCTACTGATAATGTAGCAACACTGCAAGACATGAAAAACATTTAATCCTTATCTTTAATTGTTTTTCTATGAAAAAAATCGCTGTGGTGCTGGCAAATGGCAACTCGATTTTAGTTCCTCTTGTTTTCGTAGCAATGGCAGCCGTCAGGCGGCCGCTGTACGCGAGCACAGTTTTCTCGAAAGAAGGCAGAAACCTCGTCAAAAATCGAGAGCAGTTCTGTCTTAATGAAGCCCTTCGGATGCTTAGCTAACTTTTTTTGTTTCTGCCTTTCGGCTGGCGCACACACACATACACGCAGTCTATCATGGCCACTGTGAGTTCTTCCTGTCAGCTGCTTTCTCAGGCCGCTAGCCATGGACGATAGCGCGAAGGCTGTTCACTGACGCTTGTATGCGGTCGCTCTGTGCGTGTGTGTCTATCGCTATATACCGTCACTTCGAGCGTCTCCACGCAATGCCTGAGTGTGGTCTACATGTGAACACATCCAGTCCGACTGGCTGCATGTCTAGCTATGTCTGTTGGCTGTTTTGTGTTGGTAGTGATAGTACTCGGTGGTATCGCTGTAGTGTAGCGCAACGCTAGAAACACAGGGGAAGGGGAGGGTTCGCGTTTGTCTCCCCGTCCCCCTCCCTCCTAGCAGACACACTCATTCGCAGTGTGTGTTTCTGTGTGTGTGTGTGTGCGTGTAAA
This sequence comes from Tropilaelaps mercedesae, assembly GCA_002081605.1. NCBI lineage: Eukaryota > Metazoa > Arthropoda > Arachnida > Mesostigmata > Laelapidae > Tropilaelaps > Tropilaelaps mercedesae. The sequence goes on along the minus strand of MNPL01015517.1, from coordinate 3,283 downwards.
GTGGAGCAGAGCCCTGGAGGCCCCTCGACACCCGTCCGACAGTTTGGCCACTGGGCGCTCGTTCGATCTACCGGTGAAGGTCTGGCTATCTGTCTATCTCGTAGGGTCGCCGAGGTCGAAAGTTGTTAATGGATAAGGACGAGGGCGACTTCGCCATCTGTCCTCCCTTCAGCCAAAAGACCTTTTTCTACTAGTTCTCTCTCTCACTCACACACTTGCCTTTTCTCTCTTTTTCTGCGTGTGTGTGTGTGTCGTGCTTGCTCGATCCACTTTCCGTGTTCCAAATCCCAGTCGACATCCACAAACACAATTCAGTTTGGCTCAATGCAAAGATCCGTTCTCTCGTCTTGGTAAGTGAATATCTTATAGCGTTATTAGCTTTCACTGTAGGTCGCATAGAGAGCCAGACTAGGAAGGGGGAGTCTCGCTCTGTAGTCGAGTAATGCAACGAAAGATATTTTTGAGTGATTAAACCGAGAGGGTCAGAGATATGTTCAACTTGTTGGTGATTATTTTCGTCCGTCTTCACACTGAAGGGTCACTATCGAGTACGGTCGTTTGACATTTTCGTTTGGCATTACTCTCTCGGATCAAAGTTTGCCATGAGCCAAAAACCCTGAAATGATAACGCCCATGTGTGTCTTCGCAGTAATTGTACAACTTCTCTGCTAATGGTTGCGGCACATCGGACGTTTAATGTCCCATTTGTGTGTGTGTGTGTGTGTGTGTGCTAAAGTCAAAGAAATAGAAATTGTTAAACCAGGAGCGAAAACGTGCGACCTTCATTGTTGTCTGAGTGCCCACACACAAAATACATCTGAGCTAGATTTGTTATTTAAATACTTCACCGTCGAATCACGTACATCGATCGTTTCCGGCTAAAACTGCGTTAATTATCTCAATTTTATTCCGCCCCAAGTACAGTCGGCCTCGCAGTCGTTGGCTTTGGCCAGATTAAATCCATATTCAACGGCATACACCGTTGAAAATTACCGTCGTCAAAAATCTAACAAAGATAGAGAAGATGGGACATGCGTGTTGCGTGTTCGCAGCAGAGCCCTTCTGGGCGAAGCAGAACTTTCCCGCAGAGGAGACGCCAGCAGAAGGCGCTGGAAACAGCGTTTGCTGTTCAAGGAAAGGAATTCGATGGCGAGTAACAACAAACTAGTCGAAAAACCACTGTGGGGGCGAACACGATTTGTACTTCTGGCTTACCCAGTGTTACACTATGCTTCCGTCGAAGTTCGTGGATAAGTCACGAATGTTCGTTACGCGGAAACACGACAGGCAGAGGCAAACGTGAAATTGTTTAATGAGTGAACGGATATTGGAATCACACGATTAAACTGGACGCTTTGCATATGCACTCGTTACTCAAATCACCGACGAGACCAATGAATAGCATTTGATAGATAGTTAACTGGCGATTTGTTGCTAGTCTTGCCATGATTTGATCTCGAGTTCATACCAAACATATATTCGGGTCTATTTAACGTTAACAAACATGTGTCGCGATTTATACAGGCTTGATCTGTCGTTGACTACTGCTGACTTTTCGCGAAT
>MNPL01015516.1:15429-28231 GCA_002081605.1 Tropilaelaps mercedesae | reverse complement strand
GTTGACGGCGTATATATATATATATATATATATATATAGGCTGTTCGTTGCCACCGTGGGAAAGTAGCACATCGGCTAGTCAGGGTAGAACCTAAGGTTCAGCTATTTTTATTAAAACTATGTAAACTCTGTAAAGTGATGAGCTTTTCGAGAAAATCAAAATGACTGTGGCATGAATGTCTGTGGCAAGCGTGAGAGAAGATAGTTCTTTAGTCAAGAAGTCACGAACGAACGTTCAGCTGATACCTAATGGGAGCTATGAAGGTTAGATCCCCAGGATGGATAACCCCGGAAGTCCCAACAGGACGATGGTTCACCTGTTTTGCAGTGATCAACGAAACTCGTGCTGCACCGTTTTCAACACGATCGGCAACGATATGGGTTCATTGGGTGATAGAAGATGAGCACAAGCAACGCGTCATCGAAGAGAACGCTCTCCCGAAGAGAACGCTTCCTGTATATACATTTCAGCCTCGTGGGTGGAATGAATCTTTTGGCGGCACCATGTCGCACGAGCGTTCATAATGAATTGTACAAAGGCGTTACTCTTCGTGAGCATTCATCGTTCTTTGCACAGAACAAACTGTGACAGCCCCCATCGGATGCACGAACTGCGAAGCCCGTTTTGAACATCGAGACTCGATTCCAAGAAATTGTGTAATATTCGTTATTGCTGTCGCTAGGACGTGATTCGACACGGACTTCTGGATATGTTACGTTTGTCAAAACCTAGGTAACATATACAAGACGGCGGTTGGACTGACAACTCCCAATAGCTCCCTCCGTCTTCGATTTCGTTTAAAATGACGCTTGATTCTGATTGAATAGACGAAACTTATCTATTCACTTAGCTAGTCTGTAATTAAAAGTGGTTTAGAAAGTGTAACAATTACTTGATGACGCTTGAAGTCCTTTCTCTCTCTTCGTGCCCCCTGACGAAGCCTATCCTAAGCTGGGTGGCTTGAGTTTTGTTGTTCCGTTAACCAGTCCAATGACAGTCGACGTAAGCTTGAGCGATCCATGTAGTGCTTGCGTTACGATTAGTGCTTACGTAGGCATTGCAATGCTTTTCGTTGACTGTAATGAGCATCTCGTAGCCCTGTCAACATGTGGTCGATATGTGGCTGGCTAACGGAAATGTTTACTAAAAAAATTAATTAAAAAAATTCCTATTGTTGAAAAAAAAATCTTCTTCTTCTAAGTTTGCCTAATCGTCTATATCTCAAGTTCTAGGTGCTGAGCATTACATTCAACCGCCTACAACGTAAGCGAAGCTTAGCTCGTTTTGAGCTACCTTCATCTGTCGAATACCACCGCCAAAATCTTCATCAAAATAACCTATTTCAGTGTTTACATTGGTGTTTTTCACATTATACGCCGTCCACCTGCATACGACCGCACGCCACCGTAAAGATTAATGCAATTTGGCTTGGTCTTTTTATGAAGACTTCGCAGATTCACCGCTACAGACTAGAACAAATATTGTTAACTCGTCATACTCGCAGGATATATCACGCCATTTCCGCCACCCACGGTCTTAAACAGAGGCCTGCGTCGGCGTCAAAGCATCTTTACTAAAACAAAAACTTACAGCCATTCTCGGTAGACGTTCCGGCGTCACGCACACCCAGTGACACCCGAGCAGGCTAACGAGGCTTAGGAAATATTTAGTCGCCAACTTTAGGTCGTCGAGAATGAATAGAAAAAGGATTAACTATAACCCAATCGCGTGATAAAATAAAGGAATAGGTGATTTATTCTCATTTCATAACAGCCTTCGCCGTGTCATCATTGGCAGTCGTTTTTCGGAAGGCTCTCGCTTCGAGACGCAACGAAGATAAGGGAAGGGTCTTGTGATGAATTTCGAAATGCGTGAAACTGAACTGTTGACAATACGAAATGACCAAAACAAAACACGCGAAGCAAACTAATTAAGTTCTTGCAGACTCGGCGGTCGGTGTCACGCGTTGGCATCGCCCATCGCCCCCGAAAGCGTTGTCAGCTTCTTAACTGATCAAAAGGCAAAACCTACGTCCTTGATTTCAGGCCGTAAATGTCAGACGAGGCGTCAGACTAGGAGAAGTGTACGTGGAGCAAGAATTCGGATTTTTGACACCGGACTCCATTCTGGCGCAGTTCTTCTGTTCTATTTCTGCATGTGTCCGCATGCGTACTGTCAACTGCTGAAGAACTGAAAATTTTACGACGCCTGCGGACGATATCCGCGACATCTTCTCGTCGCTGCCGCTATGTAATGGCTCACGTATCCCGGTGTCGTTCCGGTGCGAGATTTTATGTTCGGCGATTCAGTCGGTTTTTATGGTAGGTTATGTATGTTCAGTGACGCATGTTACAGGCACGGCAAAAACGCTTAGAAGGAAAGGGATTTGCAGGCATCCCTTGTGTACATTCACTGTCATCGGGAGCAGCTGAAGCCTTTAGCATAAAATGTTTGCAACGGTGTCTCAGTAAGAGTTCTTTCACTAGGCAAAGAGGCTCAACTCATTGACGCGAAGCCTTCCTTGCAAGCTGTCGCATCTTCTATAGGGCGGTGCTCACAGCTCGATTCTAGGTAGGAGAACAAGCCTTTAAATTGACTGTTTCTAGCGATACTCAAACATTAGCGGCTTTCAAATTGAAAGACTTCTGCCTTCGTTTTTGTATAAAGGTGTTCATTACGCACATTGTATTTGCTACGTCAATCTACGTCTCCTGCCGAGTGGTTAGAGACCCGTTATCACAGTTTCATTGCGCAGGAATCTTTAGGAATTCGTGGATAATAGACGCATTAACCCCTCCACCTGTGCATGTTCATGTCAGAGAATGTCAGATTTGTAAATAAGCTACAAATAGAGAACAAAACGCGAAAGAGAGAGAGAGAGAGGGGAACTTCGTGATATACAATTGCTGCTGCTGTTTATGGCAAAGGACAACTGGTCTATCAGGTACATATCAGCAACTGGTAAATAAATCAAGTGTAACGTGTCAATAAAAGTGTAAGTGCTATATGTTTATGATGAAGGTGTGCTCAATATTAATTGTTTTACAAATATTACGCACTGCTGACAAAATCAAGGGAACGGTCTGCTAGTGTTTCAAAAATAAAGTTTCAAAAAAGTTTCTCCGTAGACAAACCTATTCTAAGGATAATGAACGTCTGTAGAATTAAACAATATATGTAGGTTATCCAGATTTTTGCTAAATTATTACGATGTATGCCATCAATAATTGTTATGCTGGTATACTGTAGACGGCTAGTTAATTCACTCCACGTTACCCAATGCGCAGCCCGTCCACAACCCTTGGCATTCTTATCTGTACATTTAAATAAAAACTTAGATGTGAACTTAGGTTCTGCCAAGTTGTGACAATGGGAGAGGCAAGTGCATAATAAAGCAAAGCAGTAAAACTGCAACGCGAAATAGGAAAAGTGGCACTTCAGATGTGGAAGCATAGCCCATTTTGAATTTGTCTGGCAATTCAGGCAGCTCAAATCGTCTCACAAAGAAGGCGCTGTAGACATTGAAAAGAGTCTTGCAAATTGAATGTTCGTCTAAATTCCATATGAAAATTTTTAGGACACGTCCCCCCATTGCTAGAAGCCGTAGAACTCCGTTCCGTTCATCGGTGTCACAGCTAAATGTGTATGTTGCCTTAACTAATGCTGGCTGCGGTACCCATCAAATGAATTGCTGGAGTTCTGCAGCTGTGGAAGGACGGTAATCGGGAGGGTGTCTGTCGGCTCAGTTAATCAGCGGTAAAATGGGGAATAGACGATTGTAAGGAACATCTCAGAAGGGAGAGGCTGTTAACCACGAAAGACCACGAATTCGTCAGACAAAATAGGGACTGAAAACGCGAAGCACGTCACTAGCCAAGTTGCGTATTTTTCTAGTCCAGCAGTACTTTCTTAACCAAAGGCTGGCGATGCAGAGATGCAGAATTGACATGCGAAGCTTTACAACCAAACATAACAGGACTTCAACCGAAGTAACTCTAATCGTATGTGGATATATCTCTCACCAGCGGTAGTGTCAACTCTGGCTGATTTTGGACAAACTGATATACGTCCATTGAATGATTTGCTCTCACGCCTGATCATAAGATAACTAGTAATAATTAATAAAGGTGTGCTATGTCGCAGAGAGGCAATAAATAACCAAGTAGCGAAAGTATTTGCTGAACTCAAGCAGAGACGTCCTGTTTGCTGTCGGATATTGGAGATGTTGCTCTGAAAAATCTAATTAGTATTCTAACCGGTACGTTTCGAACGTATCGAGTTCGGATACGCTAAAGATAGCTTCGTAATGACTTCAGTGAATTCCCCTGGCCGACAACAGATCCTCGACGCTCCCTCAGGCAGTCCTGCATAAGAAGAATCAAGTCAAAGGCTTATTGAGAATTTTTTTTATAAAACGTATGCGTCCCACAATAGGCACAGCAATCTTGAGGCAAGGTCAAGCTATATTGTATTATGTTAGCTCAAGATAATGTAACACAAATCATTATGTATACGCGCAAAAAATACGTTGCCTTGCCCTAAACATATTCATCGATTGACGTATTTTGTTAGATACCTTGACCTTGGTCGGAGGAAACGTTTCGCTGTTATTGGTCGCCTATATAATGTGTATTACTGTATTAACTTTGCCATTAATTTTTACTTTTGTATAACTTATTCTTATTATATGTATACTACTATTGGCATTTTATCCATCAAAAAAGTCACTGCACAAGAAGAGAATATAGAATAATGGAATAAAATGTTCTAGTGGTTTGGATGAGTATGTTAGATGACAGGGTGCTTTCATCAGGTCTCATATCACTATTGACTTGGTTGCGTTTTCTCTATGAATAGTAGCCCCATGAGGGTTGATTTAAATCAAAATCATCGAATCAATCGCATCAATATACACTCTTGCCTCTGTATCAGTAGCTTGGAACAACAACGTTTATAGACTACTATTTATGCGACAAGCTGGCGAAGAGCAAAATTACGGTACGGCCGGACAATAATGAGGAAACATCCACGACAACAATCACAGCCACAGATACAGAAATCGTAATAACGGTAGCCGGAGACTTCATCACAGGGATATCTTCTGATATGGTACCCATTAGTTGACGTGTTGTGCGCCGCTATGAGGTCGTGTTCATAGTAACCGATTACTGCTCCCGTATCGTCGGTTACTTCAGTACGGCCTGCGAAGTACTGCTGCGACTCCGATGGCCACTCGGAATTTGTGGCAGATAGAACAGCGGAAAAGGTCTATTTCTGGGTCTCATCGTTAGAATACGGATGCAACCCACATGTTATTAACGAAACACTGGTGATAATGAAAAAAACATTGTAACATCATAGTCATGTGACTTTGTTTGGCACACGGAGTGTACCTGTGTAGAAAATACTCTCATTGTTATGGCGATAGTAGAGAATGAATTGAGATCTTTGGATGCACCGGACAATAATTAGCATCTCGTAGAGTTTTGATAACAGTGGATGGATCCAGATATGATCGCGAGTCCTGCGAAGGTCTACATTAGAGAGATACTAAGGATCGACTCTTTATTCGGTAACCAATAAATCAAGAGGCACCAAAAAAGTCACCGGAACTTTATTTATTCAGCAGATGAGCATTGGCAAAAGATACACCATATCTGAATGCAAGAAGATAATCTTTCACGGAAAGTGATTTCCGATCTGTTTCATAGTTCAATGTTTCATTTTGTTTACGTTTCCGTTTCGAAACTGAAATGCATATTATGACATTTGATGGCAAAGGGCGAAAAGGGCCCTGATGGCGCGTTCCCCGTGGACGCTCCCAAAAAGAACCAGGTCCTCTAACTCTCACTCACCTACCGACGACTGGGGCTTTGATTCCCCGAACGCGCCGTGCAAGTTTGCCCAGTGACGATCAATTGACCTTTCGAGTTTTCGCACAATTTTCTTGACTTTGACCTCCCGGATGGTCCTCTGAAAGACGAGAACTTCCTGCAGAAAGAGCAGCGTCCGACCAGTTACTGGATTGACATTTCGAATCTTCGGTCCTTTGGGGGTCCCAGTAGCTAGGCAGCTTGAAAAAAAAAAATCACCTTTTCGCTCCTCTTTATCCTGCAGAAACGGTGAGGGTTTCTAAATAAATCGACACACTGTCAAAGTTTTTCGCCACACAACCCAAGGACGATCGTGGTGTTGAATCCGTTATGATTTTCGACACTCGCATTATGGCTACATATTCTTGTGATAGTGCCTGCATGGAGGACAAGACTCCGGTGAGTGGCTTGCTGGAATATCGACTTGTGATTACTTTCTTCTGCTTGAATAAAATATTGAATCATGTGGGGCTGGCTATTGAATGAGCTTCTGACGTCAGTGTATCCCTCCGTCTACCTGCGCGCTTATGCCTTAGAGTTCCTTTGACTCTCTCTGGATCCATTTCGACGATGCGTTCCTTAGGCAATCAGTTAAAAACAACGCCTAGCTGAGAATGTTGGAGCAAAGGTTCTAGGACGGTGCGATACTGTGTATCTTTTTTGTATAACGCCAACCTCGTGTCTTTTTGAATGGAGTAATTTGGTACTTGCGAACTACACAGCTCTCTGATGAGAACAATGCCAGCAGTCGGTCTGCTACGAAGCGGTGTTCAGCGTAGGAACAGAAAAACATTCGATGGGACGCTGACGCTTAACGGGCCTCGCATCGGCAGGTTGAGGATGATTGGATTAAAGGCGCCAAACAGAACGGCCTGGGCGGAATGTTATGGCGAAATTCCTTTTAATTAGTACAGGTGCTTAAAGCCCATGGAACGATGAGGATAAATGCAGCTGGCATATTCCCTCTGCAGGCTCGCAACGAAAGGCCCAATTTAGCGTCGAAAACGTTTCACCGAGGTAGGTGTGTACATCGGAAGTAGTGTCGAGGTAGTCGGCGAAGTAGTGTCATTAACATACCGAACCCTGAGAGAATGGGGGGAATGGGCGTTTTAGCGGGTTTGCGAGTCTCCGCACTAGCCACTTTCTGGTTGCAGTAGCGTATGAGTATCAAGCGTTTACCTACCCCCCCCCCAAAAAAAAAAGATACGTATATTGGCTTAATCAAAAATGATGAACCTTCACCATGGATATGTTCCTCATGGCTAGTGACTGCCCAATGGGCCGCTATTTAGATTAATACAAGTGACTACATCGAACCGTCCAATAGAAAATGCTAGCGCATTATCACGTACCTATGGGCAACGGCGTTTAGCAGCTGGGATGCTGACACCACAAATGATTGCACCAACTGCTTCCCAACAGCACCGACCTGACCGAACCGGAAATAAGAGGAAATGTTCCAAGTGGCAAACAACCAGCAGCTAAAAATTGTACCTGCGATCAAACGACGTTTAAGGGCAAGTCTCCTAAAGCTCCACCATTGCTCATTTGTCAACTGTTGGATTATAACGCCAAAATGCCTAACGACGAGTCCAGCGCCCGTTCACCTGTTCAGAAAGTTCGGGTCTAGCCTAGTGATGAATGAATTACTTAATGACCTTGATAGAGAAAAATCGTCGAGCTTGACCAGAACTTCCGTAGGGCTAAGGATTTACATTGGCTATCTCGGGCGCTGCTACTTCGTTGTGAAATAGATCAAAGATTGATCGACTGAAGCGCTAGCCGTCCTCGTCTGTCTCCTCGGAACATCCTGTACAAATTAAGTAGGTACGTGGTATTGTAAAAAGGAGGAGTTGTGACCATGCTTGAGCCAAAAATCTGTTATTCAATATGGAAACGACTAATAAAAAAGCAATAACCATTATTGTTACAAGGCTGTGGACATGAATTGGTATACTGCACTACACGTCCAGGACGTATTCATGCAAAGAGAACGATAATTCGGATATTAATAGCTTGTTTACCTAGTGCAAAAGTGAGTTAAAATTATTTCTGGACGTGCGCTCTAAATATCGCGTCGTTCAATCTGCGCTTTCGACAAAGACTCGAATCCACTTAACACTACGGCCTGAGAGCAGCTGTCGTTTGTGAAAAAAGCGGATTGGTTTAGAATTTGCTTCATTTACGTAACCAGCTATTTTCGGCTCTCGAGTGCCTATCTATGTTTCCAAAATCAAAGTCCTTCTCGAGTTGTCTTCGAGCTGAAAGACAGATGTGCTTTCGGCTTGCTAATTATGAGCAATGTTTTCGACTATCGGCTGAGGTGCAGACGCTATCAACAAAGGAGTAAACTCTCTAGCTATTTTCCCTATACCGGTTGGAGTAATCACTCGACCCAGATTGGTAATTGGGCAGGATTCAATGGTAGTTTATCGTTGGATCAATACAAAAAACCGTGTGTGACTGTCACGGTGACAAGGTGGGCGCCCGCTAGAAGCTTACAGGTGTGTCCTCACAGCGCATGATGTTACGTCAGTTTGAGGATGGTTGTCTGTAGCCGTCCACCCGTACTTATTCATGGGCGAGCGCCTTCACTTAAGCTATATTTCAACGTTTGTGAATATGATAACGACGCTTAAAGTATATAGTCGAAGCAAAATATACATATAAATTTTTTTAGACTGACCATCAGCCAAGACATAACATTCACGATAGCGCTTTTTGCATTACTTCGTAACACTGACCCTATAAATCTAAATGCGCAATAAACAACAGATCGAATCAGTGTTATCGGAGCGTACGTTCATAAACGCCTTGCCTTTCCTCTATTGCCATCCATTTCTAGAATTGAGGTGATACAACCTCGAGCCCCTATTGGTCAGCTGTATCGTGTGTTTCGTTATACTTATTCATGCTTGTTCTATTCGTATCCATATGCATATATGTCCTCGCTTTGAACTTGCACACGGTTTCGGGACTAGCGTTAATTACATGCATTGCTAACTCATTAAACCTCTCGTCAGACGTCGATGTTCGATGGCCGGCCACTTTTGGTGGTTAGTTACAGATTGCTCCATACCCCCACAATCTCCTCATTTCCCCGAGGAACTGCAAGAACAAGAATTCGGACACACGAGTCATCTACGTCGCCATGATTGGCTGCATCGTTCTCCACCTCTCAGCGTTACGGCTGCGTAAACGACCCCCTTCAACGCCGCAGAAGGGGTCAATGGTCAATGTTGAGGTAGGGCGACATGACGAAGCAAAGCTCTTGCGCCTTTTTTTGACCTTCGCCAGTCTCGTGAACTCATTGGGATGGTTGCCGCAAGGGGGGTCGGATGTCGGCTGTAAGGGATCGATACAGTGTGACAGACGTAATAATCATTTCCTCTGTGGTTTGTATTCGTCCGATAGGTGGGTGAAATGAACAGAAGGAAGGCATGGAATCGTTCGCTATCGTCGCTGACTTCTTCCTAGGCTGAGTTCTTCAGATGATAAAAGGAGCGACTGAGATGGCTCAAATCGTTGAAGCAACTTCAGCATGCCGTAAATGCTGCGACTACGCTAATCAAATGTCATTGTTTCGACTGGTGGAAAACCTGTTCAGCTCAATTCCGAAATCAAATAGACGTGAGTGAAAGGTGTAAGGGGTGCTGAAAAGAATAGCGGATGGATGGCTCGGACACATTTTGCAGGAAATGTCATCTCACGAAATTGAGATGTTTCTAGGACTGTGTTCGTTGGGTTTCTGTAACAGCAACGAGTGTACGCTGATGAAGTCACGTTTATCGTAGCAACTGAACACATTAATAGAGCTTGAGCGGGCGAAATTAGCCTTGACTTAACTAAAATGTGATCGAACACTGTGGTTCGTACTTCTGCGAGTACAAATTAGACTTCCAGCAACCTCGAATCACATCAGATTTACAATAAAAAGGCGATGAGAAAGCCTCAACCGCCAGTATTCTAACGAGTGTTTTAAAATGACAACTATTTATAAGATACGCTCAATAAGTCATGGCACTTGAAGAGTGAAAAAAGTGTTTACACCCTCGAAAAGCCTCAGTGTGCACATGTGTTGTATGTCCAGAAAGAATTCTTGGCACAAACTGTCATCTAGAATAGTGTCTCGACATTTGTTGGCGTCCGGACCTGACTAACAAGTACGATCCACGGGGAAAGCTCGCAAATAGTTCGGGGGACGTGCTTCATGCAAGCATACAACGAGCACCAACTTTTATGGTTAGCCCGTTTTGGTAAAGACTTTTTCCGAAGGGTGTTTGATGCGTGTGCTAATCGGGACAGACTTTTGATGGCCTAACGGCTAACACGGAAATACTGGAAAGTCCTGCTTACGAACTCCACTTAACCCGTGGCAGTGCGGCTAAACCACGAGGAAAAGGTGAGAAGAATAAATGAACGCGTTTGTATGTTGGCTTTCATAAATCCATGCGCAGTTGACACCCGGACAACGCAACGCAATTTTGTCTACTGCGTCAATCCAGCCAATCTCAGAACATCGTCCTCAGCACACACGGAGCCTCAATCAGCACGTAAACGTATTCACAGTGACTTATATGACTGACATATATGAGATACGGCCTAGTCGCTCCAGCAGTCAGTCAAAACGAAGTTCAACCGAAGTGTCACCTACCTACACTATTATTGGGTCTTCAATAATAGCATTCTGTTTCGCAGTTTAACTTCCATAACACGCCAAGTACAAGTTACCCCCTGTCCGGTGAAATGCTGTCATTTATTCAAAAGACAGGTTTATTTCACAATCTTTCAATATTGTGGTATCTACTTCTTTATTTAAATCATTTGCCAGAGTAACACAAGAAATGACAAGCTGAACTAAGCTAACGTTGTTGCTGCAAGATACGGACACTCCTTAGAAACGCTCTGCTCATTGAGCCGGGAGTAGCTTTCACATCACTCCGAGTAGCCCGGAGTGATGTCAAAGCTGTGAAAGATGTAACACGGAGTTTTAACACTAAATTTTTGGATTACTAAACTTCATAGGTTAGCTTGTTATTGAGATTTCTTTTCTCGTTTTGCCTTGGGGGACAGCTGGAATTCTCTCATATTGCTATATAAACACAATTGTCACATTTGAGAGAGGAAAAATTCTCACGTAATTGACAAACGCTCATTAAATCCACCAGACATGGCAAGCTGGCCAACCATGTGCGGACCCTCTCTTGCCCTTCTTTAGCCACAATTTTATTAAAGTTACATCGTCATTAAGGTGTAAAGTGAGCCTCAGGAAAAGAGATTTGAATGTCGGCCGTCACTTCCGTCAAAACCAGTAAAACAAGAATAAATTCCCCAAAAAAATGCGATTTTACCTTTTGCTTAAAAATGATACAAGTATGTGTGATCTTCAACGAAGCTTTCCACACACATGGTCTCACTTGTGCCAGCGCTGTAATAAAACTAATTGGAATAGAGTATCTTAGAATATCTTGGACCATTGTTTTTATACCTATAAACGTTAACTCAATGTCACAAAATATTAATATTAAAAATTATTATAGACGATATCAATTATGAGTCAAGAAAAGTAGTATAACTTTCGCTTTTCAACCTGAATGACTTTTGGAATGTTTAGAAAACGTAGCAATTTTCGGGACATCCTGTATACGCCGTAATTTTAGCTCGAGCGTACGCTAAAGGCTGTAATATATCCTACTATATCTTGTCGACTAAATAGGTGAAAAGCAAGTTGACGACTAACAGGCAAACTCTCCAAAGTTCACAACTGCGGCATCCTATCCGCTTTGTACGAACTTCACGTAGAGATCAATGGTACATTAGACCACCACGGGCATACGTACCAATGCGTCTCTCATGTCCTGCTAGGGCGGAGTCGAATGAATCATTCAAGTCAGTTACGTACACTTAATCGCCGTTCCACGGGCAGGGCAATTTTCTACTCAGTCTGGCACAGGGCGTAGTTATCATCTTAGTGCGGTAACGGCAACAGGGCCTCACCGGAAAACGAAATTAAACCTGTCGTTCCCCGAAAAGAAGCCAAGCGTTATTGCCAGTCGGTGGTGTATATGCTCCACTGGGATTTCAAGTTGGCTCTCCTGTTTCGAGAAAACTTATGACATTGCTGGAGCCGTCACAACAATGTCCACGGCGGTAACAAGCGACCACTTCAGATTCATAGCCGACAAGATCGCCTTCCTCCGTCAACGTTAGCTACAACATCAGTCGGAGACAAACCCGACACATCGTTTGCCTTGTAGGACGTAAAATGAAGATGTACCAGAGCAGTTAGATCCCATCTCACTTGTTCGTAAATTATATCTTAGAATCTGTTCCTTCTGGCAAGAGCAGGATATCAGAAGGGCACTGGCATGGCAATCCAAACGGTGCTTTTCTACAGTTACAACCGATTTTCAAACTAATATGTAGAATTATTTCATAACTTTTTTTTGTTTTTATAACAAAGTATGCTGAGCATTATGAATAGCCGGATTTGGGATTTTCTATAGTATTTTAGACTTGATAGCAGCGCTGAGACCTAGAATAGCGGTTGTCACTCAACGATTGTTTTTATGGGGGCAATATAAGTGACTCAGAGCAATGTCGAACAGCGATCTGCATTAAGAGTACAGGGTCATTTTGGCAGATTGGCATGGTTCAACGACGGCCAGCATGAAAATGTGCAGGTTTACGGCATTTCGCATGTAAACTTTATTTCAGAACCTTGACCTTCGCGCAATATCAAGGTACAGCCTTTATTGAATCACCGCAAGTATTGGTGGCGAGCATCATACGTTTCATCTGAGATACGAGATGCCCTGCTTGCAGTAAACTCCTTTGTAATTTGGGTGGTTGTCGCTTCAAAGATGCGCCCTGTAAAAAGCGATCACATATGATTCCACCGCGATTCCACCAGTTTGTTGAAAACTCA
>MNPL01015516.1:0-14891 GCA_002081605.1 Tropilaelaps mercedesae | reverse complement strand
GTCTCAACGCCGTATAATTAGATTACATAACTACTGCAGGTAGTTATATAGTTAGTTCATTAGAGTCGCATCTTCGCGTGTTTGAGCTGTTTACCTGTTTTTTTCTACAGTCCTGTTCGCCAACCCACACTTGCTAAATGCCCATTGAGGTTAATTTAATTGTCGACATTTAAAATTCGGTCGGAGCGTACGAAAGGGAACGAGGCTAACATGGAGGTCAGCAGTCCAAAAATCAAGAAAAACAAGTGATGCTCAATGGTTGGATTTAAAAGCGCCAAGCGGAATGACTTTCAGAACGCAGGGGACGTATAAGGAACATACTGGCAGTGGCTCGCGACGGCAATGGACGAGCTGAAGGTCGGCTTCGGGAGATGGCTGGCAGAAGGCGACCTCTGCGGCGAATTTCCCACCAATGCCGAGCTCGATTGCAGTGGAATGCTTTATTATATGGACAACTGAGGGTCCATCACTGAACTGAATTTAAATAAAGCTGCACTCGAATGACGATTCGCCCTTAATTTTCTTTCGCTCAAAAGACTGTTTTCAACCACTTTCATTAGGCTTGCGTTGTCTTACGGCAACTCTAAGCATTTGCGCGTTTGTTCATTGCTGAAAATGAAATCGAGTTCAATTAAATTCAACAGGTAAACTCAACACTCTTCTGCGATATTGAATGTCCTGTCCTGGCCGTGCAGACAGTGACTATGTGTGCCAAAATGCGCATTACTCAACTCGAGCTATCGGGGCCCTGTCTTATCGAAACCAGTTGCAAAATTTACCATGCATGCACTCTTCATAGGCGCATTTAGCGATACGTACCAATGAAACGCAACGCGATTCTCTTACAAACAATTGGTGGAAATACTGGATTTGGGCTTTCATGTTTCATGAATATTTCCATGATTTGGGATGTGCCGTGAAAGATAGCTTAATTATTTCGTCGTGTTGCTTTCGACAATAATATACAAAGTGTTATGCTTATATACAAAAAAATCATTCATTTACTGCAGCAGTGATGTGACCTAAAAGACACATTATCTTCAAAAATGAGCGGAAGCCACAGTCAAGACAGTCCCAACGCCGCAGGCGCGGGACCCTATCTAGCAGGAAGACAGTAAAATATTCTGAAAAGTTTAGCAAGCCAATTAACCGACCAATTAATTCAAGTGAAAGGAGTGAAAATAGCAACTCTGGGAAAATTAATTTTCATATACTTTTCAACGCTTCTCAGCTTTTTAAGGCCGTGTGATAATTTCCTCGACCCACAAAACCTCAATTCGTCCATAATTGGAATCTCATGCGTTGTTTACATTGAGCAGGCGAATTTCAGGTTATTTAGCACACAACGAATAGCAGCGTTAGTCAAGACACTTACTTACCTCCATGTCAGATTCTTACACCTGTCTCATGTTCTGCCAACTCATTAAAACGTTCAGTGTTATAGGAGAAGGTGTCCTAGGCGACTTGGCTCCACATATGCACGTAGAATGCCTTTAACAACAAGCAAGATCGAAACGTTTAAGCTAACTGCGTCAAGCCAGTGGAGGATTATGTAAATAACGTCAGTAAACACACTGTATAACTGCAGCACACGTATATTAGCCTTGTTAGCAAGATTACCAATTTAACCAGCGCACATTATCTAGAAAAATTTTCAGCCAAGATTTAACGTTCACGGTAGCGTTTTTTGCATTACTCCGTAAGACGGACCCCATAACCCACAATATATAACGCAACAACTGATATGATTTCGAGAAAGTCTGGACAGCGCAATGCGTTTCTTCACGTGGTTGCAATAAAAAAATCTCGCGAGATAAATACGCGAGGAAACGCGTCCTCAGCAAACAATTCCTCTCGACTATGAGATAATGACCGCATACTGTTAGGTTCTTTATCATTTGAATGAATAATGTTAGCTCAGAGCCTACTGGAATAGGCGGATGAGTAGAAGTTGCCCAATAAAGTATAACCAGCTCTCCTGCGTATTTGACTAGTAAGGTTGTTGAACCTAGGTGCCTTATTGATTCTGTCCATGGGACAACGCAACAACTGCCAGGAAGTTTTTGGCTCCACCAGGCCGAAAAGAGGGGCATTACAGCTGGCCTAAATATACACAATCTATGGCTGTCTGCGACGTTGTAACCCGGCAATTCATAAGCTGATACGTTACCGACGTGCCCGCGCATGCAGGGTTTCACCCCGTAGGTTTTGCCCTACCCCAGAAGTGGCTGATCACGTGGAGCGATTGCAACAAACTTAGTAGGCCAGGTGATTAACTGACTGGATTCGCGCAACGATACGCGGTGTGAATTCGACCGAGTTACTTCATTGATAAACTAGCAACTCGTGCTTTAATCGAATCAAATCGAGAGGAACAGTAGCGGTGTTGGATGCTACGACTTTGAGGGAAGCTATAACGTCAGTGATAATCTGGAAAACGGAGAAGATCTGGAAGGATACCACAGGCAGGTATTCAGCGATGCGAGAAAATTCTAGGCTAAGCCAAGCTTGGAAAAAGGTGGGCAAAAAGGCTGGCAGAAATCCATCCGAAAAATCCGACAGCCCTGGAACTGGCTGAAGAATCTTATTCTAAGTGGCAGCTGGCAAAATATATTTAGTAAGCCTGACGCAGCTGTATTAAAGTTTACGGTCTGTTAATACATGGAGTTTCAAAAATAAACTTGGTATTCAACGTTTTCAACTGTGAAAAGACTTTTCACAAACTAGGACGCAACTAGTTACACGCGAGTATGACATTCAAATGCAGAAACGGCTCGAAGTTGGTATTGGCGTTTACAGATTTGTTAGTAAAACAAATCTGTTACAACAAACCTTTTACAAACCAATAGTTACCTTTACATCTACATGTCTTTACCCTCTCCCGTGTTTTTCTTCTAATAAAACCTCAATATGGGATGTATTGAATATTGTATAGCCTTGTGTGGTGTCTTCGTTATGTTTTAAACACTAAACGACTGCTTTCGACACGCTCTTCTAAGATGTATTGCGGGCGCTGCTTTCTGGGAACAAAACTGAGTCTGCAGCAATGGTTTTGCGGTTCATTCGGAAAATTTTATAATTAAACGAATAACAGCTACGATCCCATAATTTTATTAGTCCACTCAAGCTAACTCCCAAGTCGTACGGTCGTGCATTATTAATTTCCGCAAAGACATTTTGTGAAACCGATGCTTATCATTATGGCTTATCAAAGCCTCTATGACACCCCAAAAAACACCACGAGCTACTGATGTTTGCTACGCAATAAGTATGTTTTGATAAACAAGATTAATAATAATGATAATGAAAAACCGTTAGTAAAGTATCATCAAAATATGGCGATTTAACATCCACTTGTCTTGATCTGTTGCTTAAAAAAATTTCCCATATATTGCGAACATGAATTATCCTGCGGGCCGCAAAATATTCGTTCTGACGGGTTTATTCACCCATTCGCTCTGTTCATTTGTCTCATTGCGCAATGTCAGCCATAGCGAATGGTTGCCAAAAACCTACGTCGCGTTCTAATTACACACTTAATTGTGATGAAGACCAGTCGGATAGCACAAGCGAAGAGAATTGATTGTAGCCTGTTTTAAACTAGCATGTCGTAACACGCAAGATTGGATCCCTTCCTCGTTGAAGTCGTCCGGCGGTACCAGCAGACGGTTCGTCAAGGCTTTTACCCCAACAGATGAGGCCATATTAGACGGGGTCGGCCACCTTCTGGACCTGGAGGGATGCGCCGGGAAGCTTGGCAAACAAATAGGCGAAGAAATCGGCAGTTTCCGTAACGGTGAACTTCAGCCTATGTGCAACGTTCAGCATACACAAGTTGGATGACGTCATTGCATGCGACGTGAACTTAAAAACAGAAGCCCTCCGACGGGTAAAGGGGGTAAGAAAAGAGAAAACGATGCTGGATGTCCGACAGTATCAAATTTTAAAACGACTGAATGAAAAGATTTACTGTCGACGCTATCCCCGGCATCTACCGATCACACCACCTCGGACCGTTATCCTGTGCATTGGGAATGTATTAAGGGCAAACGGCATCGGGAAGTACGTGATATGTGGGCATACACCCACACGCAACACGAAACTCCAGAAAAACGACGTCACAAAGGGCCGTTTTTGAGGCGCTCTATAGATGCTGTGTAATTGTCTTGCGTGTGCTCAGTGTCCATCTACCTAAGCGGATGGATAACCAGGAATGAATATTCAGGTGCTCTATGCAGGACTACTGGACGACATTTTATCGTCATTTCCAGTCAGTAGAAGCCACAGGCAACGATTTTTAAGTGTACACTTCCTTAAGGTTCGGCACCGTACGACAAAAACCAACCAAACAGTTCACGAAAGTCCACGTTTCTAGGGAATCGCCCTGACGGAGATTCAGTTACTGCTCGCCGAATAGCTAAGCATGTAGGCGAATCAATGTTTACGCCGAACAGCAGAACAGCAGACGTGCTCGTGTCATAACATCAACACATCCATTCGGCCGGTTGGCGATTATTGAGGGACATCGGGTTAAAGCCGGTAGCTGTCAGTTGACTGGACACAACGAAGCTATTCTGTGCAAGCGATGGCGGCCGTAGACTCTAGCCGCCCCGAGACTCGATCTCTGCAGGGGTTTGAAGAAGTTCGTGCCGTCTTGAGAGAGTTCCCGCAATTCGAGGTCGTTCTTGATGTGTCCGCGGTGGCGTTCCGGCTTCGAGGCATCGTCGAAAGCAATCTGGAAAACGCCTCCGAGGTCAGTACAACAGCGGCGTGATGTGGACCGGTGAAGTGGCCGGTATTCTAAGCAGGTAGACGAAACATGGGAAGGGATCATGCTAGTAGAGTAGGGATCTCAATAGACGGGCGTTCGTAATTTTCCTGTGTTAGCGGAAGCAGTATTCGATTTTCAACGGACGAATTTTTCCGATCGCATCATGTGCACCATTTTCTAGGAGGTACAGTACCGCTTGTGTTTACGTGTGCGTAATTGAGACGGTTGGTCTTGGTCATCGAAGATCCCCGCGGGGAAACTGCTCGTTGACCTAGATAGACACGTTTGCTCGTATCTTGAAAGGTCGACGAGAATATTGTACTCTCGTATGGTCAGCTGTAGGCTGCCTTATTGGCCGTCGAATGATCATCACGTCAGCTGATCCGAAGTCTTTAGAGTGAGTCATGTTTAGTCAAATTCAAAGCTCCCTACCGTGGCGCAATGAAATTGATTGCGACATTGACGAGCGCCTCTGTATCGCCTTATGTATACGACAACAAACGTTTGAGCATTTCTGGTATTCATGAATAACGTCTGTTGCACTTTCTATCCAAGGCTATTTGGACGTGGCCACTCCTTCGGTGCGCTTCTCTTCGGCCTACGGTGCTTTATATATTGTGAGTCGTGCTAAGTTCCTCTTTGAGCATGGTACAAATTTGGTTCTAAATAGCCAATCTGCTGACGCGTCCTTGGCATCGGTTTTTTTATGTGCGTTGCGCAAAATATCAATTTTGCAATTTCCTTGTTTACGTAGGCTATTGTCCGGCAGATGCTTAGCACTCTATGACAGGCATCTGGCGTAACGCCGTTGACTCAGGGTACCCAGCAGGTTAGCCTCACGGTGGTGTTTATGTTAGAGCGTAATTATGGCGCCTAGTGTGAAGACTAGTGAAGACTACACGTCCCTCCAGATTTCCCGCTGCCTCTTACTGGAAACGTTGGTGACTAAGGTAAAACGGGTGACGCCAGTGTTTCCAAGGGTATCCACCTACCTAAGGGATATGTGAGACACTTTAGTATTTTGTGCGGATGCCATTACAAGTTCGTGCGAGCCATAAACATTAATGCATACGTTGATCGAGATTTAATTTCTAGAAGTTGCAACATTGAATATTTGGCTTTGCTATGCCTGGGGACCAACTTACTACCCTCGTGTGAAATAGCAATTTCTTGAGTGAAGGGTTGCAGAAGCTGCGTCGGCGTCCCGATTACCATCCTAAACGTAAAAAGGTGAAAAACGAACCACAGCTTGGTGAACAAATTGCGTGACCCCTGCAGTTACGTTTCAAAACCGCTGAAATCGTTGATGTGGACGTCCTGAATGGGTTTATTCGTACAACTGTACACTTGGCCGGAAAAAAACGAGATCCAACGGTTTGATAGGCATGGTGGTCGAGAATACATTAGCCGAGCAGTCTAGCCGGGTCGTGGGGTAGCTCCTATGCATAGCTTAACGCTTCTGACATACTGTGCTGATGTTCCTTTTTCAATAGCTACACGTTACGGGGATTCCGAACGGTACGCCACTGAGTCAAGTGGCTCTTCTGTTTCTCGGCAGACACGGCATATCGGATTCGCTGCTGTCCTTAACGCTTCAGCTAGATGCGAAGGGGGCTTCGAATGGAGAAGCCGTCGCGATCTATGAGAGCAAAACAGACGCGGCCAACGCCGAACTCGAGCTCAACGGTCTCTCGTTTCCAGACGATTCATCCAAAGGTCTGAAGGTTCGACGACTACGCGAGCACCAATCGTCGTCAACCAGGCCAAACGAAGGCCGACCTTGGCCTGTGCGAAGCTATGAGGGCTATCGAAAGGTGTTCGAGGGGGTGTATTGCCCTACTAATGCTAAGGATGATATCGAGAAGAAGGATGGACCTCATCCGCCAGAGATGAGCAGACGTCTGTATGTTGCTAACATACCGAAGAGTAAGACTCAACCCGAAATTCTGGAGTATTTTCGGCGGTGCTTCCTGGGCGTTACTGATGTAATACTATATGCGTATCCGGGATCGGAAAGAAGCCGCGGCTTTTGCTTCGTCGAATTCAGCTCGGTGAAGTGTGCGATGATTGCCAAAGAGGCGATTGTCGCTTCCAGGCCATGGGGATGCAACGTTGTGGCCGACTGGGCTGATCCCGAATATGAGCCCGACGAAGAGGTGATGAAAACCGTGAAAGTCCTTTATCTGAAGAATATCGCATCGACGACTACCGAGAACGATATCCGTAGAGCGATAGAGGTACGTAGTGCAAATTAGGTCGGTTAGTCGAAAAACAGCGACCTTATAAAGGGAGTAGGAGATGCGAGTGTAGGAGCGATTTGGTGAAAATCCAGTTTTGAGTATTGTGCTTGTCACTTTCCGAACGAGGACATGGCTCCTGATCATCGATTCCATAGATGTTTCAGCCAGGTCATTTAAGCTTGACGCTAACTTCATTGTCTGACATGACCGAAGCATTGCTAATGCCTGATTTAATTGATTAGTAATTGTCGTCTTGAATGGATCCGCGATTTAGATGCGCGGTGTTCAGGTGGAACGTGTCAAGGTTATCCGAGACTTTGGGTTTGTGCACTTCGTGACGCGTGGACGGGCTGAGGCCGCCCTAGAAGTCTGCAAGGATCTCGAACTCCACGGACAACGACTGCAAGTCCGTTTCGATTTTCTCTTTCAATCTCTCTATTTTTCCTAAAGGTTATGCATCATTTTTTCGTGCGTAGGATTCTGCTGGCAACTTACAGGCTCTCTCCCGGAGTTTCTCCGTCCTGATTCGTCTTCTCTATACATGTCTGTCTATATCTTTCAAGAAACGCCCCTTCGTCCTTGCAGGTGTGCTGGGCAAAACCGCCGCCGGACAAGCACATGCGCGAGGAGGTCCTACGAAATCGCGAACGAAGAATGTGGTGTTTCCAGGCCGCTCGTGGCGATGGCTGCTGCACCCAGCACTCCCTATTCGGCTCGGATCCCTTACATACGAGCGGCTACCAGCTGAACGCACCTTCCTGCCGCTTTGCCGGCTGTACCGGCAACCGTGGCCGAGGTGACTATTGAAAACAGCCGAGCTCAGAATGACAAAGCGTCAGGATAAATCCAGCTGGTAGTGGCAGACGGGACGCCGACGTCTCCCAGCGACCATTGAGTGCAGAAGGCCCATTGACCAGCCGACTCCGCTCGGAAACAACGACGAAGCAGAAACAACAGCTACGGGAGAGATCTTGGTCCTGGAGTAATTGAAACGAGGAAGGCCAGGTGCTAAGTCTGATGACAATACCCCGCAATTTAGTCAGAAATAAAAGCAATTTTGTATATTGTGACGGTTACCGGGTCCGAGTGCTCATCTTTTGATTGGCGGTATTGATAGATTGCCGGGGTGATGTGGAATATAACGGCCGCCGCTAGATGCGAAGAGCACGTCCTTACGGCGACACATAGGTCCAAAGCTGTTGTCATCAAAGTGAACGTATATAACGAATTAATCTAAACAGAATGAAGGCGAGCCCCGTACAAGGCTCGGAGTAGGACCGTGCCCCTTGCTGCAAGTCGGCTTGCTATAGGGTTAGAAATTCGAGCTCATTAAAAGCTCCGCTCACTGCTCAAGGAAGTTCCTGTGCAGGACTGAAATTGGTATCTGAAGCTTCCTACAAACAAAGTACAAAGGACAGTCATTTTAACCTAGACGACAGGCTGAATGTAACTTGATCGCGAAGACTACGAAATACTAAAGCCAAAGGAAGAGATCACCTGCGGCAAGTGCTGTATCGCTTCTAGAGATGCTTGAGAGGAACGATAGAAGCAAGGCTGGACTGCACGTACGAGCTGAAATGAATGGACCGCGTATCCCCAGGGGATCCCAGTGAACGTTCAACTCGTCAAATTGTTCAATTCTATACCCATGTTCGTCTTTGCTAAATACTGCCATTACACGCAAATTAGATTGGGATGTACGAACGGAGAGAAGCTATTCTAAGTAGAACTGAGTGCGCTATAGCGTGAAATTCGAGACGAAATAGCTTGCTACATTTGCGGGAAGGCTAAACAACTGCTGATACTCCGCTATCGTTTTGTTCTCGTCAGTTTTACGACAAAGCATAGAAATGCATTCGCTCGGTAAAGACAAAGAAGCGTACCGCCAATAGCTGCCCATAGCTTGCTATTCCTCTAACCCATCCCTAAGCTCAGAGGATTGAATGTGCCCCAATGCACAATGCTAAGTTTTCGGTCCTGCCTGGAGTTTATATAATTCTTTTCCCATCACACTCATTCGCTTTACAGCTCCGAGTTCCCCATTATCTAAAGCTGCCACATGATGAAATTTCGTTTCGCAGCTACATCCCCGTGCATAAACGGAGTCGCGCCCGGGCTTGTTTTGAATTTATCTCCTCGTAGAGGTCTTCGTTACCCAGCAATGCTTTGTTTATTTGATGTGGGTCGTAGCCGTCTTCTGGCACACTTTGGCCAGTGATACGCGTAACATACGGAATCGCCTCGATGGTCGGGTCTAGATGTATCTGCCCCGGTTGGGGCGAAGTGCCGCTATTATATTGCAGGATTAAATTGTTCGCAACGAACATTGTGATTGGCTGCGGCATGGGACACCGCTACACTCTATTACAGCTGCACCCTCACCTACCGGGGGATTCCGCCACCCAGGGAATCAACTGGAAGGCATGTATCGGGAACGGTTTAGAAAATCTGCCAATTTCCACAGGGAACTCGTCTGGTGAGATAACAGTGCACCCGTTTTGGAAAGGACGGAAAACAGTTCGGCCGTTAGCTTAGATAGTTTCGTTAGAATGATAACTCGCCGCGGGTTCAACCGAAATCGATTACCAATTAATTTGCCTGATCAACGAAGCTTGACGGGCGCGTGGTTGCAAGCCGTGGCCCGAACATCTGAAGAAAGCCTCCATTGAACTTCAGCATCGAAGCCTAGAAGGATCGATTATTGATGAGCTCTTCCGAAGTCTATACGGTGCCGGCATGCGAGGACAGAAGATTTCAGACGCGTCGCGTCGTTTCGCCGGGTCCTTTGGGGCTGGCACAGAGTCACGTCTTCGCCGACCGGAGACCGGGCATCGATCGTAAAATTGTAGTTTGGCGCTAAAATAGCCTGGCTAGGTGATTTCATTCGGACCTGCTATGGCCACTGAAGATTTGAGAAGTGAGAAGGTGCCTTCTACGTACATGTGCTCTGGTTATTATGACGAGCGTATCGAATACTGTTATGGTCTGGTTTAGATAACTGTTCACAAATTCGGAAAAATCGCACGACCAAGTATTAGACGAGCAGCGACTACCCAAATGGAATTCAAGTCATCATCACCATTTTTCGCTTCATGTAAATATGGCGCCTTTCCATTCCCGAGATCAACAGCAGCGGTCTTATGCATTGGTCGAACACACTGTCGTTTTGCGATACTTCATTGGTGGAAAATGCGCATATTTTCGTTGATAGAAGGTTATGCGTAAATGTCCAATGGCATTTCTCTGAGACGATTTCTTGGCCGTGGAACCGGCTTTTGACGCAGGCATTACTTAAGGCCCCCATGCGACCCCGTCATTGCCACAGTTCAACCGGCTCGCTCCTCATCGAGACCACATTTTGTCCCTTCAGCGACACTTAGAGCCCCACTCAAACGGACGCTCATCTGGCTCGTTTTTGTACCAATTCAGAAAACCCAGCGATTCAGGGGAATCGGCCACGGTCTCACCTCGGACGGCGAAGAGATTGTCAAAATGCACGGCCCTAATGGGCGTCCGGCTGAACTCATACGGAGTGATAGTTAAGATCAGGCCACAGGACAAGGCCCTAACGGCGTAGACAACCGCAAGTTTGGCAGAGACGAATCGTTTTCGAAATGTACGAAATGATAAGTGGATCATACCATGTATTTGTTCCTGCAATTCCTATTCAATCTAATGGGAAAAAGGAGTCTTCCTTGGACTGACACCACTTTGCGCATGCGGTGAAGCAACGCTTACAGATTTTATGGTTACAAACATACCTGTTATGTACTTTGGCGAGAGCTGACCACCGGCGGGGCTAACGTTTAGTTTGCGGGAAAATATGACGACGACATCCAAGCCGGTCAAACATATCTACATTGTGCGCCGAAGTAATATCTTCACACGTTTGGCGAAATAGTTTTGTCTGAACTGGGGCACCAAATCGGATGGGGTATGGAAATGGGATGGCAGACGGAAATCGAACGGGGTATGGAATTAGACATATAAGGGTACGGGTCAGCACAGAATTTCGATGTCATTCATCGAATGTTTCGATGGGTGGGAGGTGTTTTCGTGTTGCATATTTCGCAGTACGAAATGAACCATAACTCGGCTATTTGTTCGTGCAAAGAAGAACAAATTTGATCTCCGCACTTCGCGGTACTTCATTGAGCCACGTCGTAATCATTATTCAAAATTTGAATATGTGCTTTATGAGGAGTAGTTGGGGCATTTCGTTATGGCCTAGAGATGGCTATAAAATGAATTACGTCGGATACAAGAGAAAAGATAGCCGATGAAAAATGTCGCTGCGGTTTAATATCTTGTTTCCATGGACGAACAGCCTTAAACGCTCGTTACAACATAGATAACCCATGGTATGATTATTTTTCAATATGTCCGAGACTAAAAAGAGTGGTAATTTATTTAGGCTATTCAGCAGTGTGCGCCAATATCGATTTATCAGTCGACAATGATATAAATGGCCACTTAGCTTCATTACCATAAGTCTCTTGTACCCAGAAAACTGTCTCGTTAGTGGCCTATAAAACCCACTGTTCCATGTTCCTCTACATGGCGCGGAGCTGTCTCCAAGAATTCTTCGGAAAGGAGTACTGTATCATTGCCTCCCGCCCCAGCAGCGGCGTATTCATCCTATCCAGCGGCGTTTATAGTATCGTCCCATGTTGTCCTTTTGTGGATAGGCTTCTCCATTGGGCGAAACCTTCCTTAACCAGGCTCTTGTCCGTTTTCGTCACCGTCCCCGACGCACTCCGGGACAGAGATTTCGTATAGGAGCAGCGAGATCGGATACGAACGCCGGCATATATGTAGCCTCCAGCTGAGATTACGTCAAGTGAGCCAGAGGATGAGGTGTTGCCTTGTCGGAGTATATCATCTCCGAGCTCATCGAAGTTGCAAAACTACTTCGATCCGTGGCCGCATTGAGCAACGTTGACTCTTAACGCTATACAGAGAGGAAAAAATTAGAATGATGGCTTTGCCGACAAAAATACGCTACACCTCGTACACGATTACTCCGATATCTCTGTCGTACGGTTGTACCGTATATATAGGGCATCTTATATGGGCCATTATATAAAGTCAAGCTTGCTACGAAATAGTGATATTACAGCGTGACAGAAACTGGTCGTGGTGTATGTCTTTGGTGCCATGTACCTTCAATGGTCTTCCGCGTAGACGAGAAAAAATATGTCGCACATTCAGCTACCACGTGCGGTTATGGCTGACGCCTGTACTGCACAGAAGTTTGCAGTGACCGTTTCGTGGCTAGCTGAGACCTTTAGAGCGAATGCGGGATATGAAAGCCACTCGTTTTTTTTTCTCACGGACAAACCTCCTCCAATATATCTGCTAGCGGTTTTGTGGAAAAACGGATATTTGGCATCAACTAGATGAGATCCAATTCGCACGCTATAACCGGGAACAAATCGGCAGAAGGTATTGCTTTCCATTATATTCCTACCACGATGGAATCTATCGTAACTTCGCTACTCGTAATAAGAAGAAAAAATCCTTCGCATTTTATTCGGAAATTATTGCAAAGTGCCTATACAATTCCTGGTTCCAAAATGACCTAGCAGGCCCAGTCGACCAGTTCAATTTGACAAGTTCTTACTTCAGAATTCCAATGAGAACTTTGCCAATGAAAACTGTACGACAATGTTGCAACTGAGCCGTAAGCTTTGCACATATTACGTCTAACATGGGCCTACTATCACATATACCACCTTAGTGGTATGAAAAATGAACAAAAAAATCGATATTCGGCGCGTAGGACCCCCAAAACGTACGACCCTGGTTACCATATTTGTGGCAAACGGTACCAATAACGGTACCAATATAAATATATCAAGCAATAGTTTAATCCAATCGCCCGTTTTCGAACAAAAAGCCGTTAAATGAAAACGTTTATCAGATCGATTATGCAACCGTCCTATCACTCCGGCAGAAATTGACGCTAAATGTGCGAAAGCTAGGGGGAAGGCTGGAGAAACGGAGGTTACTGCGTACACGAATAAACGCCATAGCTACTGCATATTTACGTCCATAAAACTCGCTCCGCGTTGACTGACGATGACCTATTCCACATGATTCTTTCAGTGGCTTAACCATTATGGAGAATTCAGCGGGGTTTATTTGTCGCCAGGCACGGGCTGACGCTATTGTGGCCACCATTGTGTTGATCTCCAGCACGATCTGCAAGTGTCTTCTGCTTGAGAATTTCCTTTTTCCCGCGGTGGTCGAAAGCCCCCGCCCGCTCGACACCCACTGTCAGGGTCATGTGGAGCGCGAACTAAGTAGTTAATTAGTTTTGTTTGGCCCGTTTGTTAACGCTTGTCAGCTGGTCGGTCTTTAATTAAAACGAGTAGCATTCCTAAATCCAGTAAAGGAGGGTAATGGGTAAAGGGTCGTAGCTCTTCCTACCTCTCCTGCAGTGGAGGGCGGAGTTCGCAATTGAGGCTCAGTAATTCACTTTGTAAGGATGCTGATATACGTACAGAATTCTGCGCATATTCCTTCGATTTCTTACATTCGACTATGTGCACCATTCATATTAGCCCCATGAGATGTAAACCTACCGTTAACGCTGGCTGACGCTTTCATAGGGTCGAGTAGCAGGGATGTATCAGCAATCAATGAACGCGCTTTGAAAGGAAGTGAAAAGTTATCCGCTGGCCGTGATTGTTATTCCAAATCCATCAATTGGCGCCACATCGAAATACGGTTTGGCTAGTGCGTCGCTCATACCTATAATGAAACTGCTCCTTTTCATGTTTATATATTGACTAGTATTAAGTGCTTCCGAGGTGCTGCTCAGCAATGGCGGCTTCATTGGTCAGGAATCTGAGAGCATTATTTCTAGTCATTATAAACGGAATAAGATGTAACCGGTAAATGTATTTTATTCCGTGGATGCGCATTTTGACAATCTGATGATGATGGTCTATTATAGCAGTTGGAAGTCATACCTATCATTTGGTAAGGCAGACATAGTAAATTAATAAAAATGGCAAAATACTAATAATTGGTGGCTATTATTATTATGCTTTTAAATATCGGAACACAGAATGCTGGTATTCGTGCAGGTTGAACGATGTTCACTTATTCTACTTTCCAAATGCATTTGCTTTTTGTTTACATTTCCTCAGTTGGCTTATAGTTTAATAAATTGTTTGGAAAATTTACATAACAAATTCAAGCTACTATTTGAACCAGTGCCCAACTCACACCATGGTTCTTCTAGATACCGAAATGCCCTGCGGACCTTCAACCTCGAATTTTCCTATTTCTTCTGTTCGGCTGCTGGAGAGGTGTGTTCAAGACAACGTTCTTTATTAAAAACGTTTCCTCGCTTCCCCATTTCAGCCCAATGGTGACAGCATCGTTAGCCAAACGAATCTTTCTTCTCTAATCTTTCTTCCACAACCAGAGTCTTACAATGGTGTAAATGGATTAATGTAAAACGACAGTAAAGGTGTCATGTTTTATCTTGACCCTTTAGCGGAATGCGGTTCGAATTCGCGGCGTCCAACGCGAGGCTGTGGTTGAGTAGCCTGAAGAGTTCGACGTCGTCTTGGCATGCACTCACAGACAAGGACAGCAGAGAAGGTTAGGCAATAATCTGCCAGAGGAGCAGATCTTTCTTCCAAATGTTCACCTACGGTATTACGCCCGGTAGCCGCCAACTGTTCAATTTGTAGGGCTGACATCAACCTTGATGGTTTTATCCTCGATATACGTTTGAAGTTAACTCTTACTTGATTGATCGAAAGCGAGCATTTTTTCTCAGCTGGTCGTCCTTTTTCTTCTCCCACTTCTCTGCCACTATGTATATATATATATATATATATATATATATATATATATAATAG
>MNPL01015515.1:16025-28597 GCA_002081605.1 Tropilaelaps mercedesae | reverse complement strand
GTGTGTGTGTGTGTGTGTGTGTGTGTGTGTGTGTGTGTGTGTGTGGGTCGTAACTCGAAATATGCTGCTTATTATTCAGTGTTCGTCTTCTTATTATAGTAGAACGGCCAGCCGCACACACACACCGAAGGTAATCAACATACAGATCTGATCAGCCAGTAGCTGAGAGACGCGCTTTTATGTTGCGCTGTTATAATGACTACTTAGCCTTATGTACACTTTCGTATTTCTTAAGTCAGTTGTTGTGAATGTGATTTGAACGTCGCCTGACCTTCCCGAGTCCTCAGCCGCTCATGCTGCTGACTCTTCTATCGTATCCGTGCGTCGTGGCCTTCTGTACTCTATATATGTTCGTTTGTTCTCTTTCTTCATTTTTTTAAATTTCCTTTTTGCCTAACAATAATAATAGTAGTAGTAATAATAATGATAACAACCGGCCAAGTTTTCTTTGAGGCTCCTGTTGGGCCTTTAGGGTTCTTCAGACGGAGACTTAACGGTAACAGTCATAGCAACAAACGACAACAGCAGCCCCAGCAACAGAATGAGGAGGAGGAGGAGGAGAAGGAGGCATCAGTTAATAACACAGAACGTAATTGTTTCTCCTGATTAAGCTGCAGTCCCCAGACGACCGTTGCCCAGCGCTCTTCACTTCGTAATTTTGAATCAATTTTCTTAACTTGACTCAACCGAAAACACCTTCGGCTTCGCCAGCTTAAACATTCTCTCTAACTATAACCGATGTAACCAGTGTGAATAGTCTGATTCCGTGTAACAACAACAACAACAACAACAATGCTAAACGAACCAAAAAAAAAAAAACACAATACTTCACTAAATTTGCAAGCAGTCATCGCAGTTGTTGACGACGATGTAGCGGCCGCTCTGACACGATGTGGACGCATCATGACTTCACGTAAAAAAGAATTGCCTCATCTGATTAATGCAAAAACGCAAGGAATCCGTAGATACTCGACGAACATGAAACAGAAAAACGGCCAAATGCCAAACGGTCAGGCCACGTGTGGTCTGTTAGATGAAAACGGTGATTTTTTTCGGTGACATTCGTCGTGACAAACTGACATTGGCGCTGCGAACGTTGTGGTACGATGGACACGAAGTGCCGACAAATCTCAACGCGTTCCAAATCGTCTAACTAGGCGGAAATTAGCCTCTTCCGAAGCTCCGTGTTGTGATTTCGAAGCAACATCCACATTTTTAGTGCCATTTCATTGCTAATTCATTTTCGTGTTAGTTGAGATTGCCGCAAGCACAGCCGCCAGTTAGCGTCCCCTTTAATTACTACGGAAAGATACGAATGTTGTTGACGCTTCGCTCGTCAATCATGGTTTCATTTACACGACGACGTAAACGGCTCCTGATCTTCATGAGGACGGTACATCGAAAAAAATCTCGTCGAGCAGATATTTCTCGCGTTCGCCACTCAACCGGCGTAATACATTTTCAAGGAGCGATATTTTCTTTCGCCGAGTGACAATGGTCAAAGTCTGTCCTGCTGGAACTGTGACATCCACTGAGGATCTGAAGGGAAGACGACAGATTCGAGTCATAGCGGAGGAAGTCGTTGCCATTGGGGAGACACTGGGGAGAGAGAGAGGTAGGAAGAAGAAACGAAGAAGGAAGGGAATATCTGTGAAGGCGGCGGGGGTGGTGGTGGTGGTGGTGGGCACAAGTATCAATTACATGAGAGTGTCGCCTGTAATTATTAGCAAAAAGCGCTTCTTTCCGTTCAGACCACTGAGCGATCCCTTCGTTTGGTCGGCTCAGAGCGGAGCCGACCATGGACGACATGGGCATCGGAGTGCGCAGATAAGTGAAGGAGGAGAAGGGGGCCAGCAATGTGGGTTGTCCACAAGCGACGAGCCCCTTCGTCGTCGCCGCCGCTCGTGTTAAGGAGGGCGCATAAAAGACTTTCCTTCGCTCTATGTCTTTTTCACCAGCCAACAACATCCCCAACCTTCCATGAACAAAGACCACTAGTTTAGACAGTGGCGCTAATACTACACTCCCACTACGGTCGTGGCAGCAGCAGCAGCAGCAAAGAAGTCTCAAGAAAAACTTGATCGACAAGAATGTAAGACTGCGTGTCTTTGTTGATGTACGAAGGAACATGGACAACTTGTTTCGCTAGCTGTATCTGTACCGTCTGTAACTAGTGTAACTGATGTATTTGTGGGTCGTCTCTGCTGTATATACCTCATGTATGTGTGTGTACTCTTGTCGCTGTCGGGCGTGCCCTGCGGCGGCGGCGGCGGCGAAACATCGTAACTGGGTTAGCATCGACACCCCTTCACGCTCAGGATACGCGAAGTATGGCACCTTTAGCACCCACAAGCGACGGCGACACACACACACACACTTGTGCTTTATGCGTATGTGTGTGTGTGTGTGTGTAGACAGCGCAAATATACAAGGAGACAGGAGTACTGACTGGCAGACTCATAATCCTTTATTCGAACTTCCCGAGACGAGAAAGTTCCACCTAAGTATTCAGAGGTGCAATAAACAAATACCTTTCATTTTTGTCGAATTTCGACATTTGTCAATACCCTAGCTTGCTACTATCTAGCGAAACTGTTATTTATTAAAATAGTGTTATCGTAGGCGAGCGAAAATGCATCATGCTTGTTTGTCGTAATAGATCCTCCACCCCAATGGATCCTTAGTGATGATGACGACCAACGAACGACCACAACTATTATAACTCAGTCGTTTTTCGATCACTCTCTCAACAGTTCTTCTCTAGGCAACGAACGTTGAAATTATTCTAAGAAAATAGGTGACCAACGGTTAACTCTTTAGACTGAGGTCGATTTCTCTTTTCTTCCCGCCTGTAGAGAATCGCGTTGCCACAATAATGGGGTTTGTGCCATAGCAGCCAGTGAGTCGCGCTTCTCGTTTCTCATTCGCGTACAGAGAACGACTTTCTCTCTCTTTCCTTCTTTATGTCTCACCATCGCAGCAGCACAGAAGGGCAAGCAGTTCTTTGGCCTACCACCCACTTCCCATCCCACATTCCCCTCGTGCCACCCCAACTGCCGTAGCGTCTGTGACTGGCGTCAGAACAGCGTTGGCTAGACCGCGAAGCCTCCCGTTTACCACCGCCACCACCGTGGCTTTGCCGGCTGGTGGGAATGAGGTTGGTTTGGGGTTTTGCAGAGAGTGAAACGCTACTATCGCGCACTGCTGGGAAAGGAAGTGGGGTAAAGGGGGGAGAGAATGAGGATGGAGTTAAGGTAGCCAACGAGGGAGTTGTTACCGCGATGTCGGCGAGTGGAAGAGACGGTCAGAAGTAGGCTAATAACCACCCCCGAGCATCCGCAGGCATACACCTACAATCTGCTTCAACCAATCCGCCACCGCCACCATCGAGTTTCTGCAGTCGCCACACATTCAACGTCCCGTTGTTCATGGTACGAATCGACAGACAACGCAGTCCACGCCAACAGTAAAGCTCGACAATCCAACGCTTGTCTATATACTTCGTCTATAATATATAAACGTCTATATATAAACGTCACAAACACTGTATATGGCCCGCAGGGAATCGGCTGTATCAAGTACTGACGCTGGTTATTGTCGAGAAACTCCACTAGACAACCATTACGGCCTGTCCCATATCTATACGTACAAACATACAAACATGGCTGTATTTTAACGAGACACACAGAACATACATACATACATACATATATATATATATATGTGTGTGTGTGTATATGGAACAAGGTCCGTCAGAGATAACAAGCCTACAATTCAAGGTGTATGTTTGAATTGCAATTATTTCCAGCATGAGTATACGATGCTGTGTTTTTTACGTTGTGTGTGTGTGTGTGTGTGTCGCTCTCGTTTGAGAAATATTGCCCCAAGCAGTTTCATATCACACTGCTATATTGATCGCTACTCAAGGAAATAGCCTGTCTGTGTTTAAACGATGCCAGCTTGCCTCCAGCAGCATCAGAGGCAGGGTGTGATGGCGAAGGACAACAGCTATCCCTCCTGCTATTTTCGATTACACCGGGTTATATTGTCCTGTTTAGTTCTTGTAGTGGCCATACGACTCTTAGCGACTCCTGAGTTGTGGAAAGGCGGAAAGGTGCACCAAGGGTGCAAGAGTGGGACAGAATAGCGTGCAACTGCGGCGGATCAGTGCGGCGGGCGGTGGTGGGTTGGTCGGTTGGATGTGCAGAAGAGTGAACAAAGAAACAGGGACGGTAGTTACTTAGGCGATAGAGAGTCGGTGGAACACCACAAAAGCCTCAGCATGGTGGCCTGATGGTCCTGGTGGCTCTGGTGGCCCTTGTGGCTGGTTGGTCCTGTAGAGCTCCTGGTCCCTTGCAACCCGCGCCCCTACCTACATCTTCAAGCCCTTTGTGGCTCCCGAGCAGGCGAGCGGGCGGGCGGGCGGTCGAGCGGGCGGGCGGTCGAGCGAGCGGTCGGGCGAGCGGCTCTGCAGATATACAAGAAGAGTGAGAGGTGCCTACCTCTTGGCCGCTGATCTGCTCTGCAGCAGACAAGCGACCACTAAGCAGCAGCAGCAGCAGCAGCTCTACGTTAAAAGGGGAGTGTAGGGGTTAGCCGTAGGGAAGCAGAGGGTAGTAGCCATAGAAGAAAGCTGAAGCGGGTGTACAAGCGAGCAGCAGCAGCAGCAGCAGCAGCACTCACTCTTCTGAATTCTCAAGTGACTGTTAAAAAGGGCTTCGCCGCTGTTAGATGCAGTAGCAGCCGCCCTGAAGCCGCCACTGGTACAAGTAGTCTTTTTCCATCTCATGCGTATCTACGCACCTACACCCTTCTATGTACTCACTAAGCACCCAAGGGGGGGCGCAGTCCCTCACAAGCCACAGTCACGCCAGCGGCGGCGGCGGCCACCAACATCCCGGCTAGTGGCTATTCTCTTTCTCCACCTCTATCGATACCTCCTCTATCGAAACGAGGATAAGCCGAGCCATCCAGAAAAAGAGGACGACTATAACCACCGATGACTACGAAAGTTCGCTTTTGCTTCGTATCTGCTGCATCAAGCGGCCAACTCATCAGACTCAACAGCGCATCTGGACGAATTTTTGATCTACTCTAATACTGACCATTTTGATTTGTTTAATGTGCTAGAATATTGCCTTTTGTTGTCCGTGTTAGGTCTTTTGGGCGCCGTTTATTTATGTATTTGCAGAACATCGAATTCGAAATATGCCACAATACACTCAATTTCCATCCCTTGGGGATCTCTAGAGGCATTTTTTGAATTTCTTAAAAAATGGCCTCGTTTAGTGGTAGCGTATAAATGTCCGTACATGTCCACCAAGGTGTGATGACGGAGTGAAGTGTGCTCGCTCCAGTCCAAACATTCTGGCTTCGAGTGGGATTTCCCTCTGGGTTTTCTTGTATTTCATTCACGTTCTTCACACCTTCGTTGAATTCGTCCTATTGTTAATCGGTTCAAGCGGACGTTTTCGGTAACCGTTATGAATCACATGGATAGCTGCACTCGATCAATAGAAAAAGGCACCATCTCTACCCCCCAGTCAGAAATGGAACAGAGTCGAAATTCTTCGGCAGCTGCGACGATCGCCCGTTGAGTATCCATCCACAAGCGGTGTTTATTCGCTTTGTTCCTTTATCCTCCATTCCTCCACTTGTCCACAGCTCGATTCATCCCTACTCCCGACTTTATTCCCCCCGTTTGCCAACAGGGATGGGCTAATGTGAAGGGAGTTCGTTCTTCTATAGGAGGAATACCCGAGGCCGCAAGAAGGTGAAATCAGCATTAGCAGTGAGAACAAAGCGAAAAACGCATAAGCTATGTCTATCAGCGAATATGAGCCGCCTAGAAGGCAAACGGGTGAAGGGTAAAAAGAATAAGACATAGTAAGCCTTTTGTTTGTTTCGTCGCCTAACCCCCGTCCGTACCTATCGCGGAGAGTCGAAAGCTGTGCAGGAAGCAGAGTTTTGCACATGACGACCACCAATTCAACGAATAGGCAGCTGAGTTACCCCGACCAATCATCTATCTACGAACGTCGTCTATGGAACCGAAAAGGATCGGAGCAACAATCGACCATTTGGATACAGACGACGACGACGAATACCAGCAGACACCAGATTGGTCCCATGTGTCGACATTTATTGCGTCGTTTTTAGTCTTCGATGAGTCAGGTCCGGATTTCGTCATTCGTTTATTATCGCTCCATTTCGTCAGCTGCGCGTCCACTCCACCATCACAATCAATAAAGGTTCACATAGGCAAGATGCACATTAACTGAAGTAGTATGCTGGAAGTAGCAAAAAAAAACAAAAAACAAGAAAAACGAAACATCGTTCTTGGCAGTACGAATATTCTCGGTTAGCCTTCCCGCAGACCACGATCGAATTGGAACTAGACTCGTTTTACTCCGTCTAAGAATGAGGATGTATTTCTGAGCTGTCAGGAGATGTCCGTTTGTGTCTACTGTTCGGTTTCGAACACCCGATTTTATTGTTTATTTCAACCTTCGATGAGCCCGAAGCTTTCTAGCTCGACAAGAGTATATTTAAGGATCTCAACGACGGTCACCGGAATCCTCATGATCATTAGCCCTGTCCGGCTTAAGCTGAGACGATGCTCTAAACGTATCGCGTAATAAAGCCGAGTGAAAAGCAGCAATTCTGTCTTTGCAGTGGCCAAACTGGAGTGGTCATAGGCGGCTGTCGATTGGCTCAAACCACACTAAAACGAGACTAACGTTACTCATCTGTGCTAGTGAAGTTGTCATCAATGGTCTGTCCCTCTCTGAGTAATAAGCCCACCTAGCCACGAACGAACGAACCAGCGACCTATGGTCTTACTCATCAGCTATTAGTTAGTTGCAAGTGCGGTGTACCACGAGCTCATGTTTGGACCACGCTTTCCCAGCGTTATAGAGGCGAATGTTATCCGCTTCTCCCAGTTCCCACCATATATATAGACAACCTGCCAAGTGAGGTGGTCTTTCTAACTCCGCGTCGGGTCGCACTCTTGCAAACGTTGAGATACCCGAGTCGTCAGAGTTGGGTCAGGGGAATGACGCGAAACTGAGGGACTGCGTCAGATTAAAAGTGTAGTAGTAGTAATAGTGCTGCTGCTGCTGCTGCTGTTTGTCGGTCGGTCGGTCGGTCGGTCGGTCGGTCGGTCGGTCGCATTGGATATCCCTCTTGAGCGTTTTGCTTCTTTCTCCCGGCCGGTTCACCCCTCAGCTGTCTGACTCCGGTTTAGCCCGGGTTTGTTTTTCCCCATCTTTACCCTGGAATCCCCTTCTTCCGGTCCCAAGGCCTTCGTAGTCCTTTCGCGTGGCTCATCTTTCATCACCCTGCTAGCACCATCACCACTGATTTTGCTGCTCGTTGCGTCGTTCGTACTTTGTCCCGCGATGCTGCTGCTGCTGTCGTCGTTGTCAAAGAGACAGACGAACAGGGATTCACGGAATTACAGTCATAGAAGGAAAGCTTTGCACTCATCTGTTCGTAGCCTCGAGCTATTCGGCTTTTTGAGCAGTAACTCAGCCAAAAACAGATCTTAGGCTAGCTGTTTTAGTGTCGATACACGAAAAATGAAAGGCTTGAACCTGGCCTACATATCGAAAATGGCCATATGGGATGTATGTATATCGAATCGGATTCGATTTTCCGCGCCTTCGTAGCTATCACGTATAACAAAACGAGGCTGAGACTCATCGCCTCGACATGGCGGTTACAGCACTCGACACCCATGGTTAGCGTATCATAGGATATCACAGGACATGCGATACATGTTTTCGTCGTGTTTACCAGCTATCGCCTGCCAGAAGATCATCCTGTAGTGTGCAACCGATCTTGTCGCGCTAACATAATGGTGAAAACAACGACGCCGACGACGTCTGTTCTAACTGCTGGGCTTTGTTCCATGCTAAGTGTGGATCACCTCATGAAGCTGCTTATCGCAAGAACACACCACATAGACATTGCACGGGTGCCACTCGTCGCCAACAGAAACATTTATATGGCCTCGGAGAGCAGACGATGGAAGCCGTCCGTAATGGCGCTTTGGATCGTGTGCACTCTATGGACCACCACCACATCGCCACCACATCGCCACCACATCGCCACCACATCGCCACCACATCGCCACCATGGTCTAAGCAATGGTTTGTTTTTAAGGTGATGCTTTCATACGACGTAATTACATGCCTTATACTAGACAAGCAAATTATCTCGCCAACTGCCACTTCCTGTACCTAAAATGTTACTTATTATGAATGCATTTTGTTCGTTTAGTTAGACTGACACTAATACGCGATAATAAAATTAGCTGTAGTGCGTACGTTCAAGGCGTTCCGTACCACGTGGGTAGAGTTTGCGTGTTCGCATGATAGCGTAAAACATTTCTCTCACCAGCTGTTATAAAAATTGGTATGTTAATTTTTCTGTCATGATCATTGAAACCTAAATCCTATTCTTAATTACAACATCTCTTCAAAATATGGAGACTTCAGTGCCAGGAAGGAACAGCTGCCACATTTGCAAGTGCCCTCTTGTGATACCACCGGGACGGTTTAGTACCCGCCGTACGTAAATTCAGTAATCGAAAGACTACATTTTTGTTCAGTTCGTTGTCAGTGTTGCTTGCCCGAACATTATCTTGGCCTCGTGCTTCACCCAATGGGTCGATAAATGAATGGATGAATTAATGAATGGATGGATGGATGAGCGTCGGTATGTTTGATGGGCTGACTTACAGTGTCTCTAAGTTGATGGTGGACCACGACTTTGGACACCACTTTCTGTGTGTGCGAACACGCGTCGATGTATGTATGTATGTATCTATATATGTGTGTACCTTTGTATGTATGTGCATTTGTGAGTGCAAGTAGAACAAGGAGTTCCCAAGTGTATGCGAAGTGACTTCGTGCGTGTATCTGAGTGGTCTATTTAAGTGTCGAGCTACGATGAGGGCTAAGCCTCGCTTGGTCTTTGACCACGCTAGCCCTATCCCCCTCACCTTCTGCCAATAAATCCATGACCAGCACCATCATCTCCTCCTCCTCCTCCTCCTTCTTCCCCTAAACTCTCCACTCCGCAGAGGGCCGCCACCACCACCATCCCACCACTACCACCATCACTAGAACCTCCTCCTGCTCCTACACCTCTTCTTGCTCCCCCTTCTTCTCCCTCTAAACCCTCCACTCCGCATCCTCGGACCGCCGAAGCAAGAAACGAATCTTCCACTGATAGATGGCCACCACCACCACCACCACCACCAGCATCACCAGCACCAGCAGCACCACCACCACTAGCACCTCTTATGCCTCCTCTTCCTCCTACACCTCCACCGCTACGGCCAGCACCCATCCTCGGGTGGCTCTTGTCATTGCTGCTGCTGCTGCTACTACTCCTTCTTCTGAGTCGTCAATGGTTAGTCTAGATCCATTAGGATTCCTCTTCCATCTCGTCGAATCCTGCGTCTGGTGCTACTACGGCCAGCGACACCGGGTCGTCCGTCCTTAATCTGCTATCGCAATTCACTATTCGCCACGTCACAATCACCTATAGTCGTCACTCCGTAGAATAGCCAGATACAGCCGGACCCCGCTAGCAGGAGCAAGATCAGGACGACGATGAAATATCATTAACATATACATGAACGACGCGTGCGTACAGATAGACGCCAATATCGTAGAATATCGCAGCAGCAGCAGCAACAGCAATAACATCACCAACCAAGAATCAAGCTAGTTTATTGTTCCTGTGTCCTGATTCGACTTTAGGTAGATTTCAAGATTCAAGGTGAGAACTAGGTCCAGTACAGTCGACATTGCTGTGTGTTGTGTCTTGCTTCTAGAAAGAATTCGGGGCATCACAGGCCAGTTTTTCTTATTGGATTTTTCCAATGCGTGGGAGGGAGCTAGTGGGAAACGGGGACAGGAGGATGAAATGTCATTAACAGGAAAACGAAGGATGATAGCCTTCGGAGTCGACTCCGAAGGGACGGACATACAACAGATTTTCCTTTCTCACCTCCTCCTTTCTCGCGCTACAGCCTCACTCCTCTACATATTCTCTCTCTTTTTTTCCCTCTCAAACTCTGAATGCCGCACCACTATGCGGCATTCAGCCAGCAGAGAACGAGGCTGACCTCGTGGGCCGACTAAGCTGATACTCTGCACACAACTACTACTACTGCTACTGTTACTGCTGCTGCTGCTGCTGCCATCTGAGATATCTGTTTGGCTCAAGCAAGGGCGCCCTCGAAAATCGTTTTGGTCTGTCGCCACTGTCATTCGTTGCTTAGGATAAATCAATAGCAATAAAGAAATAGCGCTGGGCCAGGAACAGGACTATGCCGAGTCGCAAAGGAGATCGGGAAGAGCTCCATGGGGCAGGAGGCAGGTTGAAGAAGTGCGCAGGGAAAGTCCGATCGAAGTGTGCGTGTGAGCGGGCGAGAGAGCGAGAGAGAGGGGGGCATTCTTTGATTAACATTCACTCCCTCCCTTCTTCAGTCAATCACAAGTGCTTTGCAAACCTGCAGATCTTCACTTAGACTTAAATGCTGCCCTCCTCCCGACTATTCTTATTCGCCGGTGCGATTCCATTTCCATTCCTTCTTCCTTACTCCTGCGCCGTGACGACGAAGAATATCGGGTTTCCCCTTTTTTCCTCTCCATTATCACTCGTTGGTAGATTATTTGAGAGATGCCCGCCTTGAGTATGTTTTTGCTCATTTCCGTTAACATCTCGAGGAAATTTTTTCCTCACCTAACACTCGCGCCTAGGTCCGTTCTACTGTTGGCCATAGTAGTATCATAATTATTATGACTATTATTATTATTATTATTATTATTATTATTATTATTATTATTGTTATCAATAGACTCCTCTATGTTATGGCATAATACATCCATTCGTTCGAAGCCATGAAAATCGATTCAGAGGCGGGCAATCGTCTAGTTTGAATTTTCGATCTCCCTAATTGCATTAGGGCGACTTAGAGGTCTTCGCGAGAACGTGAAGAATATGAGTGCGAATCAGCCTGATAATTGATTGCGCTTTTTTTGTTGTTTTTTTTTTTCGAATCGTGAGTGTTTGCGTGCCGCTCTTGGTGTCCGTATTGCATTGGATATATCTACCGCTCGTAAATTTGAAGACTAGCCCAGCTGTCCACATGCTTTTGTTC
The DNA here is from genome assembly GCA_002081605.1 of Tropilaelaps mercedesae. Taxonomy (NCBI): domain Eukaryota; kingdom Metazoa; phylum Arthropoda; class Arachnida; order Mesostigmata; family Laelapidae; genus Tropilaelaps; species Tropilaelaps mercedesae. Next base: position 17,415 of record MNPL01015515.1, on the reverse strand, counting down.
GACTGTAAAATGTATATATATATATATATATATGTGTATATTCTTGGAGAGGATACTCTAATTCAGAATTTTCGCGGTCGGCTGCATATCCTGATGAAACGACGTTAACGAGCAACGAAACTTGGCAGCTTCGCGTTTTAAACGTTGCCAAACTCTCTCTCGAGCTACTTGAACTGGCACTCACACTTTTCGTCTCCTCTTACGCCTCAACGCGCCTCCATCGTTTATTTGTGCCGTTTTGTTCTTGTCTGCCGCCGGCACCAGACTCGCCCACTCTAACAAGCATCTGCCTTCATCCTGTCCTCCTTTTTAGAAGTGACTGCTTTCGTACGAGCATCTTCTCTCGGCAGTTTTCGTATCCCTTCGTCTTAACAACACCCTTCTGTGCATGGCCGCACAGGTAGAAGGAAGGTGGCTGCGTGGCCCGCCCTTGACTACCCTGTGGCTGCCTCCTCCAGGGGGGCGTCAGCTACAACAATGTAGAACAACATCGACATTTTCAGCCGAACAGCCAAGTACCGATACCTCGCTGTGAAACGAACGCCCTGTCGGGATACGAAAGTCACAGTTCGATCGGGCCCCCACTAAACACAATCGGTCCCCACACATCCGCGTTCGAAGCTAAACACAATTAAGCAAACCTCCTTGATGTTCTTGTTGTTTGTTTCCTTTCGGGGGGCGCGGGCGCGTGTATTTCGCGGGAGTCTTGACAGTGGCGGCATGTGACTTGTTTTCATTATGCGCTGTACTATTTTATTTCATTCGGTTTGTAACATCGCTTTAGACGTGTGTGTGTGTGTGTGTTTAGTTGGTTTCTCCATCCACGCACACTGTGTCGTGCATATTAAAAACTCTTGAATCATCTTTGGCTACTTGTCGGATCCTTTCGTTTCAATGAAGCGCATCGTAGTCCTGGCAGCAGAAGCAGCAGAAGCAGAGTATGAACAGAAAGAACGACGAATATTGGCCAAAGCGTCGTCTGTTCATTGCCGTTCGCGTTTCGCCTTGTCTGACTCTCTACGATTCGGTGTGCGCTGACAGCGACAACGACAAAGGCGGGTGAAAGAAGAAAAGGAGTACGAAGGCAATGTAAATTAATTACGTGTGAATTGTACCCCTTTCAACGCCGGAAGGTTTCTTTTCCTTTCTCTGCTTTCCTAGACGACTTCCCGCCCCTCCTTCCTCGCCCATCTCGTTCCTCTCTCTGTCTCTCGCTTTCTCTTTCTATATATATATATATATATTTCGTTTGTACGAGTCTCGTACAGTCTTAAATAGTAGTAGTAGTAGTAGTGGTAGCGGTAGTCGTAGTGTTAGTAGTTCGCGTCAAAGCTCCTCAATCCCCTCAATGGTTGGTGCTACGTACAGATAGACAGTCACTCACTCACTC
>MNPL01015500.1:9658-31885 GCA_002081605.1 Tropilaelaps mercedesae | reverse complement strand
GGGAATTCGGCGGCTATGAACAAAAGCGACACCGCCAACAGCTCGTTCTGGATGTTTACTACTAATTTCAGCCGTTTTGCCCGAATTCGTACGATTCACCTGGAACAGCTTCGGCGTAGAGCGCAGTTATTTCGCGTCTCGATTTCACGTTCGTGTTCGGTACACGTCTCACTTCGAAGTGCTGCATGCCGGGATGGTAGAGGGCGCCACGATGTCCGCTTCCCGAGGGCCATTCCCAGCTCCCAAAATCAGGGACCCTTTCCCTCGGGCAGGCCGTGGCTTTCTACCTGTTGAACGAACAGGCCGCCCCTTAGATGCGGTTCGGCCTGATCGCCATCCGAGGTCTGCCGCAGCTCGGCGTGTGCGCCACGACGAGGGAGAGAGGGAACAGCCCCCAGTCGGCCGTGATCTGACACGCCACTACTGCGTGCGACGAGAAAACAGCGCCGCAGCGGAAGTCGCCAGGAAGTGGATGGCCGGCGTGGTGGCCTGATGACGAAGTGCGCGCTAAAACTAGATTGGATGAAAAGTTGCTGTAAGCGCGTGTCGCTTGCACACAGCCAACGCCGTCTACTGGATGCTAAAAGGTGAAAACCAAGTTGCCAAAGAAGCTACTCGACCAGAAGTTACGAAGATGACTGGACGCCTGGATACGGTTAGTGGGTTCTTCGTCGTCGTCGTCGTCGACGGGTGATCGCGGCGGAGGACGACGACGAGGCCAACGAGCGTTAAGCGGGCGCCGTGCGCGCGTGATGTGGTGGCGTCAACGCCAGCGCAAGCCGTCATTTCCGCCCCGGTTCAGTAGACGGCTGCCGAAGTTAGCTGTGCTCGAGCATGAACTCGTGTGTCGTGTGCGCGTTGTTTGTCGGCCCGCCTCTTGCCAGAGATTAGAGAAGGGAGCGTGGCGGAAGGCGTGTCGGGGAAGTCGTCAAGACCAAGCCGACAGGAAAGTGCTGCCAGAGGTGTTGGAGGAGGCCGACTGGTGAACTGCTGGTGGAGAAGTGAACTGGCCAGTGCGCGTGAACGTGTTCCTGCTGGGGGCTTTGGAATCGCGCTCGTTCTAGGACGTAGCGAAGGCGTATCACGTCGCTGGCCCCGCGCCGGCGGCAAACGACGTTGTGCCCCCCGTCCCCCTGCAGGGTCCCCAGGGGGCGAACGGTGGCGCCCCCTGCCGCCAGCTGAGCAACCGCCCCAAGGGGGCTAAGGTGTTTCACTGGTGGCCCTTCCGCCCAGGGGGCCACGGGCGTAAGAACAGCGACTTCCTCTCGGATCGTCAGGGGGGACTCAGCTATAACAGCGTCTACAGGCGCCCCTCGGCCCCCATCGCCCCCCTCCTCGGTGTGGGCGGCCTGGGGGGCACGGGGGGCGCGACCGGCCGCTCGACTGTAGCACCCGCCGGAGCGGCTCTCGATGTCGTCCACCTGCACAGCGAACCACGAAGACGCAGCTTCGCCTTTATCAAGGTCAATAAGGTGTGTGTGTGTGTGTGTGCGCCCCCACCGACAATGGATAATAGATATGCGTGAGTGCGTGGCGTGTACGAACGCGGCAGTAGCACGTCCAGCCATTTCAGCCGTGAATGGCCGGATAGAACGTTCGTGAATTGTGAGTCGGCGGAAGTGACGAGTAACCTACTACGCATTGGGCTGAAACAGGAGGGCGTTTCATGAGTGCGTTTCGAGCGCAATGTCGCACTCTGGTCATGCAACAGTAGGAACGATACCTACTCATTAAACGTCCTAATCGATAGACTCGTTTAGAGCTGAGCCTTGTCGCGAATCGATGATTTTTCATACCTAATCGATACCGAATTTATCCTAAGCATGGGTCCGCCGTGTGGCGCGAAAAGTTTTCATATCCTCCAAACGGACATGTCACCATCCCGAAAGCAGCAGCAGCAGCAGCTGTCGCAGCCAAACTGGGAAAGCTCCGTTAAAGAAAAAGTGTCGTTAGGTTTTGTCAGCGTACGAAGGCAATGCGCAAACGAGGGCCGGCGGCCACCGGGAAACGTTAGCGTCGTGCCAAAAGCGATGGCCGACTCGTTCGCTGCGGAAACATTGCCAAGCTAAGCTTAGCACAGCTTTGTGCGTTCTCACAGATGTGAAGGACTTCAGGGCGAAAGCTTTCACAGGGAACAACGGATCAAAACAAGAGCGCTAAATTAGGCCGGCCGGAAAGGACAACCGTGACAGGCCCAGCCAGAACAGGCCTCAATAAGAAAAACAGGCCTTCGCCAGTCCCGGCTGGCGGGTCTGGCGAAGGATTAAAGCGCCGATGGAGAAAGTTAGTGAAGGCCGACTCGTCAAATAGTGGCAGACAGTGCTTCACAAACTGAAGTCGATTCGAGTCGCCGCAAAACGAATCCCATTAGAGTAGGCGCGCCTCGACGAGGGACAAATGCCGCACCAGCGTCGAATTAAGCCAACAGCAACTCGAAAGTAGAGGCAGCGCGACGCCCTGCGCCGTAGCGTATCTTCGCGTTTCCGGCATCGAGTTTCCTGTCGGTGAGCTGTCGGTGAATGTCGGTCGAAGATTAATTCGAGATCGTTGCACTAAGGCACGCACAGAGAACGCGTGGCCTTGCCGCTCAGAAGTGATTCGTTCCAAATCGTGCAGGCGGCGATAGACGAGGGCGACGCGCTCGTCTGCCGCTTGTGAACCTCCGCTAGGACGTCGTCGTAAACCGATTTGTTTCGGGTCGAGGTCGATTGTTCGCGGTCGAGTGACGCCGCGTCGTCTCGTAAATGCCGAGTTCGTGCCATCTAGCCAATGAAAGCTGACCCTGGCCGTCCGCACTTCGGCTAATTTATGTTCGCATTTCCAGCCGCCGCCGCCACCGCCGCCGCCTAATTATGACCGATCCACCAGCGGCTGGTCGGTCACCGGAATATTTCTCTCCCCCTTCAGGACGGAGCTGCATAACAATCTCTCATGCCAGTGTCTATTGGAGAATGACTCTTTTTTTACCGAGCAAAACTTCTGCTCCCTGCTTCCCTCCTCCTGTTATTCTCACGTTCATAGTGTCTAGTTCAGTGTTTTCTTTTTTTTTTGGTCATGTTCTTCGAGCGTTTAACGGCGTAGCGCACGTGCACATGAACGTGTGCAGCTGTCGGCCAGAGCCGCTGGACGCCACCAGCTGGCGATGAGCCTCTCTCCGCAAGGTTGGCGGCATTTCCTTAGAGGAACGAGACGTTGAGGCTGAACTCGTTGTTGGGAGGCCGGTCTTGCGTGACATGTCACGTCGCACTCTCGTCCTCGGCCGTCGTGTTTGGGTTGTCGACGCTTCGCTGAATACGACGTCCGGGTCGAGCAATTGACGAGATGACCGCACACTGATGATGACCATGATCGATTGGCATGACATGGCGGCGCACCTTCGAATGCGGTGGACTACTCAGCGTTACTGGCTCCTGCCGGCTGTGCTTTAACCGTGCTTTGCTGTGCTGTGCTGTGCGGTATATCGTAGTTTTTGATGGGTCTAGAAGTACATGGCGAATAAAAAGGCCGCCTTGCCGTTAGGTTGCAGTCGCGCAGTGGCAGGAGGAAGCGGTGAGCAGGTGGAGCAGGGGGCGCCTCTTGGCCAGGGGCCCTAATTTGTTGTTGGTGTTGCCAGCGGGCATATGGCGTTGATGGTGTGCGCCACCCCCCATCCAGCCTACCACCACCTCCGATGGCCCCCTTTTGAGGTGCTGTGGTGTGCGCTAACGGGATTGCTTGCTATTTATACTGCCTATTGGGACCGAGAAGCAAAAAACAGCTGCTTCATGGTGGCTAGAGAAGTCAAGAGAGATCTTAGAAGCTCGGCGACACGATAAACGCCTCGTTGCGCGGGAGAGGGAGAAGGCGCGCCGAGCAGTGAACATTGAAGGCGTCCTGTTCAGGAAACAGGATGCTCATACGAGAAGTGCCGTGATGACGAAGAGGAAAACGCGACGAGTCCAGCCCCTTTGGTCGGGCCGAAAGCTCGACGGCCGCTCGAGGGCTCCGCCGCTCGAGGGCTCCGCAACGACGCGAGAACGAATGCGTCGCGCAAGTCCGCATCTTCCACTGATGCGTGACCAGGAGATGAATTTCTAGTCGACTTCTCAGAGCCTCACATGGTCGTGCGTTTCGGTACAAACTGCTCAGGATACTGTTACGAGTTGGTGACTTTTTCGCTATGCCGTGAAGCGCGTAGCCATTTTGTTTTGGCGAGTACTCACGTGAGACGCGCGTAATACGCAGCTCCGTGACTTGATCGCTTCACGATGTCGGCTTGTGTTCTCCGCTTTATCGAAAGGTTCTCGTCGTGTTTTCTGGCTGGCCTGCAGTTCGACGTGTTAGCGGCTACGCGTCGATGCGGACGCCGTAAGAATGGCGGTCCGGATAGAATGTTTATGAGCTGTGAAGGTCACGTAAGGAGTCGGTACGTAGCCGTCAAATCGCCTAAAAACTAGAGATTCCCACCCGGGCGAGCTCTTCGCCGCGAAAGCGATGACCAATTTGATTCGTCGCCTGCGTTGTTCCTGGAAACGCTCGTCATGTCGAACGCTTCGATATCGTTCAACTGTAATGGCCAATCATCTGCGCGACTTTGTTCAGCAGGCGCGCGCCTACTCAACAGCTGGAAACATCTGAAGTCGTTAAGTCAACGACGTAGACGTTGTAGTCATCGACGAGGCCCTTTACGTTGTCGTCTGGTTCCGTTTGTGCGGCAAATTTCAATGAGAACCTAACAATGAGACCGCGCCGAGCCGTCGTCATATTCCGACGTGACGTACGGCACGGAAATGTCGCTAAGGCTCTAGATAATCAACTGACCAACTCCAGACGAAGTTCTGGGGTACGCCGGCTGACAAGCATATGCACTTCTCTATCCACACTCACCGCGAAGCCTTCTTCGTCGTAACGAGAGAGAACTTTGTCGAATCGTACCTTGGTCAAGTTGGGGTACAGGGGTTCCCATGTGTACGCCCCCAAAGGCCTGCGCTGGGCCCACGTGACCGAGGGATGGGTGCGCAGATAGCCAACGGATGCGGAAGGAGACAACGCTGGACAAATGGAAACGGCCACAGCGCCGAGCAATGCCCCTCGTTCGCCGAAGGAGAAGCTGCACTTTCCTGAAGTTGACTCGGTCACGTTTCGGCCGGCGCTTCCATAGACAACAGTCAACGGTTTATTGGACCACGTCGACCCTTCTGACTAAATCCCTTTGGATGTCTATCGCTAGGCGGGTGCCGTTCAAATATACGACAGCGTACGCGAATGCGTTGTTCGCGAGCGTCGCTTTAACGTTGACGCCAAATTTCAAACAACGCCTCAGCGACGACTGTTCGGTGAGTCGGGCTCATATAGTCGCGCGTCGAAGTCGCGGTGATGCTTGAAGACGTCTTCTCCGCCAGTCATAAGTTTGCTAAGCTGTAAATTGTGCGTCGACTTTTCGGCGATATCGTGCGCGCGAGTTCCCAGGGGGCGTCGTTGGGCGCGGCCGAAACGTGCTAGATCGGGGGCGCGTGTCGCCGAAGTGTGCGATGAATCTATAGACGACGACAAGATCTAGTGTCCATGGAAAGGCTCGAGAAGTGTCGCCTCGGGGGGCTCGGCTCCTTCGAGCGCGATTGGCGTTCTAGCGACAACACCCCACCTCGGCCCCCGCCTCCTCCTATCAGCGTCCGCCGAAGAAAGTCAACAAGCTATGGTCCATTTTGTCCTTTCGCTTCGAAGTACGAAACGAAGTGCTCATTATCATCGTAGAGATCGAAAGCAGCTGACCGGGTTAACCTCATAACCTCAGGGCTAACCTGTTGACGTTGCGATGTTCTCGACGTTTTCGCTGTCCATGGCCGCCATATCGGAAGTGTTTCAGAAGCGTGGAAAACATATCGCATTTCTAGGAACTCACTCGTGTGATTAAAACTGTTTCCATGAAACTGTTCTCCCATCTTTCGTGAAGCTGGAAAAATTTGCTTGACATGTAGTCGGTTTGAGTTCACTGTTGTTGTATTCTAGAGTCGGTATTTCCATGACTATTATTATATTATTAAGTGCGTCGTATTCCGAAGATATTCCGGAGTGGTTTTGAAATAACGCGCGCGCGCGCGCGCACACGCGAGGGTGTATGCGAAAAATTCCACTAGACCAAGGACGCTCTCATTAGATTTTATGCACAACGCAGGAACAGAGGCACACAACCATTTCTGAGCCTGTAGATGTGGATGGTCGCTCGTTTTGTGGTCCTACTGCAATTTCGGTTAAGGGAGAAAGTAGAGCGAATTATTGCGAATGGACTCTAGCGAAAAATCCTCATGTGATTAGCGCGACGACTGCGCGTGATGGGATGCAATGAGTGACCCTTTGGACGAGAATCGGCCCGGCGCCAATCTCGTTTATTCTTCATGCCCCTTTTCAAGTTGGAACGAACTCTCGAGAGAACGAGCAGTCTCGAACGGGTCGTTCGTTCAAGTCGAGGAGTATTTGGCCGTGATGGTTGGTCCTATTGTTTATTTAGAAGGCCTACTTTCGAGTACGGCCTTCGAGCGCTAGGCATATGTTCTAGAGATATGTGCGAGCAAGCAATAATGAGTAAGGCAAATAAAGTCTGGATCCAGCAAGGCGGCGGTGGCACACGCTCAAGTTTAACTCAAGCTCAAGTCATGTAGGACTACTTCATCACGATCGTTAGCGCGGTCGAGAGTGAGAAGATATTGATCGGGCCCTTTAATAACATTGGGCTTGACTTATTTGACGACAAATCACCGAACACTGCGTGCGACACTCTCTCATACATAGCAAACAAGCCGTTGAGTTATTGAAGAAGTTTATTACGCTAGCTAAAATCGACGGGTTAAATATCTTCTCGTTCGGTGCAACGAATATCTTTGCCTAGCCTCAGTGCCAACTGACAAACACGCCGAAAGTACGCATTGATTTGCGTAGTGATTCCCGCGGGTAGACCGTGGTCGTCGACATGGGTACGACAAACACAAACAATGCATTTGACAAACAAGTAAGCAAATAGCGAACAAACAAGACGACAAACAAAGACGATAGCGGAACGGGTAGCGCCCTCCCTCGATATCTCGGTTCGTCGCGGTTGCGTCAGTGCTTGAGGCATTTTCTTCGGAGAGAGGTGCTCGTAGACTCGGAAGGCCGTGTGCCCATTCGTGTAGTAGCGAAGTTGTTGCCATCCATCGTGACACCATTGCGAATCCGCATAGCTCGTCCTTCATCGTTCATCCTTCATCGTTCATCCTTCATCGTTCGTCCTTCATCGCTCGTCCTTCATCGCTCGTCCTTCATCGCTCGTCCTTCATCGCTCGCCTTTGGCTAAGGCTGGTTTTCGAAAGCCACCTGCAGCTTGAGCGAGGCCGTCTCCGCAACGTCCATGATTGGCCTCAACGCTGTCGCCGACGAGATGAAGCGATAAAAGCTTCGATCTATCTCTGGAGCCGGCCTGTTCCGCACATGTGTCCGTGGGGGCTTTTGCTCCTAGAAATCTCAGGGAGGCTGATCAGGACGGGGGGAGTTGTAGAACCGCTGACGACAGCCGATCTGATTAGGCCCTTGATAGGCCTTTGAGCGACTTTCCATCTGGGTCAGACAGGCTGAAACAGGCCCCCTTTCAAGGACTGATTTGGTCTGTTTTCTGGCTTGCTGCTAGAATCGATTCGAGGATTTCCGCCTATCTACTATGCCCCGACCCGACGCCAAAGACGCTTTTGTTGTCCGGCAGGCAACTGCGTCATGTCGACCCACTGCTCTGCGGCCGTAAGACTAACCATCGTCTAGAGACGCGACCACCTGACACGACCCTTCGACGCAACCCGGTGGGTTTCCCTTAGGTGCCGGCCTGACCGTGGAGAAGGCCAGTTCCACGGTCACGAACACCCTTGATTTGGTCCTAGCCCGACGCGGCCCTCTTCGATCGAACGCAAGCTCCCTTTACGCGCGACAGGTCGGTAGTGCGTTGGAGAAGGGGAAAAGGGTCCGGGAAGTTCTGTCGGCCAGAGACGTTTTGGGAGACGGGGCCGCGGGAAGGAGCGAGTGGTGTCTTTAAGAGTTACGCCTCTGTCGGCCTTGAGCTCCAGTCCTCAGGTCAATGACTAGGAGGGCTTTGGTATGTCATCCGTGTCGAGGCTACCAGGTGGCCTTGAACGACAACTGCGAGAGCGCGGTCTAATATGTGCCCCGCAGCACTCATTCAGAAACGGCTCATGGACAATGCAATATGATTTAGTTCTAGCCGCATCAAGTACGCAATATAGCATTTGCTAGGTATTGTTTGACAGCGTCTACGCAACGGCAACAACGTTAGGCATGGCCTATTTAGGAACAGCTACCAATTAGGAGAGAGATTGGCTAAGCGGTCGACGTCATCGTAGGAGAATAGCGGCTTAGCACTCGTCGACATCAGCCGCCAGGAGCGCCTTCATCAGCTGATGCCAACATGTTCATATGTGTTAATACTCATTTCCGACTAAGCGGTTTTCGGCCAAGTCGTGGGCGACTTCATTCAGGGGTGGCGACTCCTTCCTCATCGACGTTTCCCTATTTATGCGTTTGTTATTTGACGTAACGAGTTTATTCATCGGGGTCCTATCCACATCCGAAGCTCGAACGCGTTCGTTACACGCCTAAATGGCGTTAAGCATCATCTACCCTTTGATGTAGCTATAAAGTGACCACGTCACCAAATTACGCTGTCTGGCGCACCTTCATGAAGTTTGGCGCACCTTCATGAAGTCTGGCTGAGCGAGATGACGCGTACAGATTGCCTTCATTGAGTTTTCGACGATAGCCGTTGCACTCTTTGAATGTCGCAAGAAGTCTTGTCCGGGTATACTCAGCTCATGTGTGTGTGTGTGTGTGTGTGTGTGTGTGTGTTTAGCTGATACCAATTCCAAATTGCTGATCTTAAATTGACAGGTGCCCGCCTTACAATATATATATATATATACCGTATATATATCACTCGGCCGAGTTCGTTTTGCCTATCGGCGCCAGACTTCCTGCTTCCATCGGTAGCAGCCAGTGCACCAATAAAGTTGAGCGAAATCCTTAGGAAATCGAGACGCGTACTGGTCACGTAACCATCGAACCAGTATTAATCGCGGCAATCCACAGGACAGCGTTCACCAGCCGTTATCGCCAGCCTCTACGACTGCCCGAGCCAGGAAACCAACGAAGCGGAATCTAGCGACGGCGCGTCCCGCCGTAGAGTCGAACAAGGAGTAATGGCGAACTGTCTGTTGTATTCTCTACGGCGTCCGTATCCGCCTGTCGACATCGAGATGTACGCGTCGTGGAAGCACATGGAAAAAGTGGGAGTACGCGTCGAACTCCGACAAAGATACTCTGATCGGATTTTCCCGTTCAATCTGGCGCTTGCTCTGAGGTGTCGGAATCCGAAACGGCTACTCCTATACACTCGATGAGAAGAAAAGCACCGAGCACGATGACGCTGCGATATACACAGCCAGGCGTAACGAGAGCAGCGAGAGAGACGGAGACAGGCAGATGTGTGGCGTGTTCATCTATCTACAGTTTCTCTGACCGCTGTGAATTGTCGCTTTACTTGTCGTCGGTCTTCGCGCGACGCCGTTCACCTGCCAGTACACGGCGGTCGATGCGGCGGCGGCGGCGGCGGCGGCGACTGCCATATCGGCTTGGTCGAAATGGCCAAGACTTGTGTTGAATAGACGCTCGTGATAGACGGAAGCGACATATAACATATTTCGACATTCGACACCGAAATGACATTGAAGTAGTTAGTTAGTTTTTGTTCGATTGCTGTTCGGCGGGGTGCATTGGCTTTCCTGTGACATTTCAATCAAGTGAGTCCAGCTGCGGACGGATATATATATATATGAGCAACGAGATTGCCTTCACGCGATCATGCGGATTCTCGATCCGAGGTGTCGCGTGTAGATGCCGAAGCGTGGTCCTTGTACAGAGAAAGAAAATTCGGCGCCGGAAATCGTCTAAGAAACGATTTCCTGACTTTTTTATTTCCGCCAACGGAAGTCTGCCACCTGTCACTCACCACCCCCAAACGATCGAAGTACTCTGCTGGCGCAGATCAGACCGAACACGACTGGCCTGGAAGCGATGAAGAGCGAGAGAAGTGCATCGGAATCTGGAATTTGCTTCGAGTGTGAACAAGGGACGGGATGGAAAGGGCACCGATGTGATTGGGAAATTCGTTGGCATCCTTTGGCTCGTCGGTTGGTCGCTCCCCCAGTAGGGGACTTTCACCTGTTCGTAGGGGTTAGAGCGTTAATGAGAACTCTATTGCTTTTAGAGGGTCCATACGTGCTCGTGTATGGATGCCTGCAGGTGGCATGGTTTTAGTCGCTTCAAATTTCCGCCATTATGAGGGAGATATATTTTAGTAATCGTGCATATCTGTTCCTCAGCCATGCTCTTTAGGTTCGTTATGGTATTTGATCTTTCACTGAAGATTATAGCTCTATCATTACTGAGCTTTTTGTTGTTCCTCGTTTCCCTGCCAGGCCAACGGTCGCTGTTCCGTCGAATCAGAAGTTCTAACGAACTAAGAAACATTTGAGAATTTTTAGCGCAAATAAAAATTGATGCCGCGTTTTCGCTCGAAAGAGACGCTTGCAAAAAATGAAGGGTGTTTCAGACGCCGCTTCAACGCCTCATCGAAAGGTCGGCTGGTCCCTTTTCCGTTTGTCGAGTTTTGTAAAGCAGATTGACTCTCCGTCCGGAAAACTTCTTTGCCGCTGTATCGCCTGACTTCTGCTTTCTAGCCCTATCGCCAGCGTATTCACCGACGCGGAACTTAAACGGCGCCGGTCGGCCTTTCTAGGCTTTGACGTCGACGCCTCCAAATTTTTTGTGTTGCTTCCGTGGCAAACGTTGCACACACACACACACACACACACACAAAGAATCATGTCCGGGTATAACACCAAATATAAAGTTGGCTGTTGAGGACGGACGTTATCGCTAGAAGGTCTCGGGGAACACCATCTAGCAACCATAGCATCCTCCGTACGAGTTCTGTCGCAGGGCACAACAAGATGTTGTCCGGACGACGATTGGATTTAAAGTTTCGCTTAACGTTCCGCCAAACGAGTAGACGAGGATTTGGCGAAATGGTTCCCGGCTGGATGACCTGCACAGCCTCATGCTGCTTCATGAAACCACGTCGACAATAGAAGAGGTTTCAACGAGTCTGACCGATTGGCTCAGATATGTTGTTTACCTGGAAAGTTATGAAGGCCGCCTGTGGCATCCGCGTCTAAATAACGCCTTTTAAAAACTGAATTTATGGTCAGACCTGTGGTGACGACTTTATTAACGCAGTAATACACCGATATAAAATGTATGTAGGTTTTGCCAAGCAAATTTTTATTGAATAAAATTGTGTTCCACAGTGTATCCCGGTTTGCTGAAAATTCGTTTCGACTAAATTCCCATTCTCGGCCAGAATTCTCGGCGTAGCAGCTAACTTCCTTGATTGCTGTCTCTGCTGCTGCGCATAAATTCTGCGTACAGAGAGACCGAGCCAGTGCGCGAGAAAGCGAGCGGAGAGAGAGACAAGGATACGAACCGTTGCCGAGAAAAATGACAGTTAAGTACTCGTTGACACAGCAAAATCGTTAATCAAGGCAACAAAAGCAGGTGGTCCCTTATCAATTTGATTAATGCATTCGCCTAATGAACGGATGAGAGCGAGACAATCAAAACGACGACAACGCCAAGATCAAACATCCTGTAGGAGTTAGTATGGCGACTAACTAAAACGCGACCTCAAAAATACAGGGTTTGGACGTGTGATAAACGACCACAAGGGCTACCACACACACTCAGGTGAAAACCGCGTTTTAGCGGATCTTTTCTGATCGGTACGTTTCACGATTTAGGGATGGAGGGTAAGGCACGCTGACGAAGCCTTAACGCGGCCTAGGCGAAGGAATAGGAGAAAACTGATTAGTAGCCCACGCTAGTCGAATGGGCTTAGTCGCTCAGAGGCCAGAAGCAGAAGTGCCGGCATCCAAAGGTTGACTTCCTCAAGGCATGCGTAAGCGTTTCTAGAAAATAGATCGCACGGGGGTACGGTTATATATCACCCGACAGGCCGTCTCGGAGTCTCTAGTACAAGTGGAACTTTATTCAAGACGGCGGAAACAATCTATCGAAACGAGAAGCTCGTCCCCGTCTAGCCTACACTGGTGCTATTGACAAAGCATTAGACAGACGGGCAAGTAAATTGAGTTACCTAACAGAAGAGTGCTTTTCTGATGCTGTCGTTGCCATTGACGATAAAAATGGCGCTTCTGTCGAAGGCGAGCGAAGTATCGAATGAAGAGTGACTAGGAGATGTAATGGCATGAGTCACGGTTCAGTTATTATCGATATTATATATTCAACTATTATCGATATTATTATCGCTACAAACTGGAGAATTGCATGAATCTACATTTGAGCTAGGGCCCGAGAGCAAAACATTATTAAAGAGATTTAGACGGCAATTAATACTCCTCCCCGTGGATGGATTAGATAGCGAATGCGTGTGCGGTTTGCTTGTCTGAGTCAGCGGTGTGGCACCAATACTGCATAATCGATTGCGTTCGTACAGCATTGCCCGCCATGGAAAATAAGCAATACGGCGGGATTCGTGCGCGATTTACAACTCCTTTCAGCCGACCCGCTAGACTATCGGCTGTAGGGTTTACGGCTGCTATTCACGCAATGCAACGCGGACAGGATTTCATATTATATCACCTGTGAGGACCCCACAGAAAAGGTTTAGTATGACGCGGTAAAAGCCTGATTAACGCTACACCTGTGCCACTCAAGAGCCACGATGAACGGCATTTTACAGTGAAAAACGTGGCTTCTGCTTGGTGATTTCTCGCACACACACACGGTAGGTTCGGAGTCGCCAATCAGAAGCGTCGGATAGAATCGATGCACGATGCGCGAACGATGCCGCCATTTTGGCTCATTTGTGTCCGAGGAAGCCAACCTCAACAAACATTTTGTCAAATCGTTACGGTCATGCTCGCGGCAAAACGCTTGGCCAAACGACGAAGCCGCAAATCATTCCTCCGTCGCAGATCAAGTTCTCTCTCTCTCTCTATTTAATAGTTTCTCCTTTATTGGTTCATTGGCACTTTATTTAGAGGCGATTCGCTTGCCTGTCTGCGTTGGCCGCCTGTCGTCACCTGAGTGTCAACTGAGCGATGCTGTCTCTCTGCGGCAGACGGCCATAGCAAAATACAGTAGTCATAGGGGACCCGGCTATAGCTAGACGACCAGCGTGTCGAGCTCGGTGGCTTGGGGTGCATTCGTGTGCGCTTTGCGACCGGAGGAGACACGAAGGTGCACGGGTTCGATCTCCACCGGTGCACATTTACATTTAGATGAGGTCCGTCTTACGAAGCAGCGTAGGAAGCGCTACCGTGGGCGCTAAATGTTGGTTGATGGTCAGCCCTGGACAGATGAAAAGACGAGCGGACTGCTGTACGAAGATAAAGCCCCCTCCTCTTTCTGATGATTGTGCTCGGTGTGTACCACTTACCGTGTTTGAAAGTTCCTAATCTGATGGAAACATCGCACCTTCCTCGACGTTTGCACAAGCGTCCGCGTCGCAAAGCAGACAATTGGATGAGCTCCGTAGAGCTGCATTCTCTCTAGTCTCCGTCCAGCGCTGGGCGGCATAGAACGGCGTAAAAAGTCAGAATTACAGGGGACCAAGTCGTGTACATTAACGAACAATGCCGTTGTTAGAGCGCGGGTCAGCGTTCGCTGTGCGTAATTAAAATGGCGAGTTTTCGTTCTGTCTAGAGGGGAACGACGTCGCGTGCAAATGTGTATTACTCGACGCTTTGTTTTTGGGCTAGTTTGTCTCACTCCAACGTGTGGAGCTCTACGCCACAACTCAGAGCGACCCTATAGATTAGATCGTCTTTGGAAGGAAAGATGTCTTTGAGACATGGTACGGTAGCGTCGCGCCATGTGCGCGTCGCGTATCTATACTTTGGACGTTCATGATTTACTACAACATAAATCACAGGTTGAAACCGATGTGCAAAATAATGTCAATTTTGTCTCAATCAGAAGCGGGTGCAGCGGGCCAGCCACAAATTCTAGCGGTTCGTCAACGCTTCAACGATTTTTGCGTCGTTTTAACCGGGCACGAATAGAAAAGTCGACATTTTCAACAGACCAAACGCACGCTATCCTAACTAACAACGATTGCAGCATTATATTGTAATTTTGCGGCATATTGATTTATTGGAAGAGCTTTTGTAAACCCACACTTAATTTGAAGCCATTAGTTTGAAAACGGAAACTTAATTTGCTGCCAAAGTTAGGGAACTAAAAGTTTTTCTTCGTACAACTGTAAATGTAATGCGTATATAAAAGTTCATTAGGAAATTAAGAGGTTAGTCGAGCGAGAGAGAGAGAGAGAGAGTAAAGTACCAACTGATGCGATAGGAAAGGCTTCTGTCCAAACATAGCCGCATTATTTTGCGAAGAATAGGGTACGCTATGAATACGGTCAACGGTTAAGCAGCCAGTACAGCGCAACTTATCTAGGTCTTCATTTTTTCCTTCTGATGAAAAAATAACTCATTGCCCCATATGACCGACAGGGATGTCGAGTATGCGTTGCTATCATCTGCTGGTCAACTTCAACTTATTCTAAAGGAGCTTAGTCTGTATACTAATGCGTCTAATAACGTTTCACGTCCCATCTGACCGAAAATGCTAATCGTTCAGTAGTGCGTATTCATACTGCATCACGGAAGTCGGTTCCCCCAAGACAGAGGTGGCATTTTCGCGAAATTAGTACTGGCCATGCTTGAAACGCGGGACAGGCAAAGAGATAACCTAGAACAAATACGAGATGGCTTGTATACAGCCAGATAATGCAAATTACTTCATTACCTATCTAGTGGTGCTAAAGTAGTTTTAGTAACACAATCCTAATCAAGCCGCAGGCACGCAGACACTGCAAGAACTGGCTGGATGTTCTCCTTGAATCGGACTTAGGGCAACGGAAATATGGCGATGAACAAGTCTTGTTTAACATTTGATACGGCCTTCGGTCTTCTTTAATAGGAGCCTCTTCTTTCAAGAGTCTCATAATTTCTCCTACGAACCGTGCGGGTTTCGGATTGCTTTCGACGTTCGACTGCAACTGCCCTAGACGACTGTTCTGTACGGCCATTATCGTTGGGTTAAATGCGGTGCCTTCATGGGGATAGGCCCATAAACACGCCGGCCCGAAACACTGAGGAGATTACGAGTACTCAAATTCCAATAAGTTGGGCGTCAGTTTGAGGCGATCGAGCAACAACGGTTCTCTAACCTCGGAACGTTTGCATTCACTCGCTCATAGATCGCAAAGCATAATGATAGCAATAATTTCTGATGAACTCTTCGACTATAATCTTCGACTATCTAATATATAAACATGGTCATTGGGTAGTCGCCTATCGGAAGAAACGTGTAATTGTCTGGAAAAGAATATTTCGTATGATCTTTCACGCAGGGTGTACATTCCATTTATGCTACTTTAGTCATCTTTTTATTACCTAAAATCTACTAAATCGTTCAGATCAATAGCGTATCTAAGTGACTCATCGCACCTTCTCAAATTTGGGAACTTCTTTCTATATAAGATCTTTCACATTGGGACAATTTTTGTCAACATGCATTGCGTTTCAAGTGTGTAGCTAACGTTAGACAGGCAAACGCAGATTGGCGGGTACTGACGCTCGCTGAGGTGATGTAATACTTCTTACTAGCCTGAGAAATTAAATGGAACGTAGTTTTTCACTAAGATATTTTCCGCTTTGTTCTTCATCACGCCACTTCACTTTATTGCGCTAAATGCAAAAAGTATAGTGTGCATTTTTGGTCGCTATTTGCGTTTGCTCATGTCAAAAATGTGTCTTCTAAACTTGTTTACATGTGCAACCAGTCACGAAGAAGGTCTACCGCTCGACATATTAATTTTCATGAATCGTACAGGTTCTAGATAGAAATATACCTGGTAGATAGATAAACCTGGCATTCAACGTTACCGTCGCGAGAATCGATGTGTTGCATCTTCCGTCCTGTAGAATGTCTCTAATGGCACTTGACTACGTGCAGGCGACGTGCACGCGACGTGCAGGCGACGAACAGGCGACCGCCGCATGTGCCTAAGGTTAAGAGCAAATGCAACTGCTAACCGACAAATGTGGCAATTTTAGATTTCTGCTTCGCTCGCAGGACTGATGGTCGGTCTACGCCGATGTCGCTTTTAAATGCGGTGACCGTTGGACGGAACCTCTCCGTGGTTATTGGGGATGTGGCATTAAGGCTTCTGCGAACATGCCTAGACGGGATAGTGGCAATATTAGTTTTGTCTTCTAGCGTCGATACTACAGAACGTAACGCGCAGGCGACCATTGCAAGCGAGGGGGTGCCAAGTGCTCAGTTTGTGTTTGCTGTCATGGGTCACTCTTTTTCGGACAATTTGCGCCATTTTCCTATACGTGTGTCGCTTGAGCGACAAACAGCTCGCCTCGTAATCCGCAGACGCGCCGCCCATTCCCAAAAGTGTCTCCGTGGACCAGTTTACAATAAAACGAATAACGCCAAATATGCTTTTCGCTCACGACGGGGGTTCATTTGTTGCTTATTGTGGACAGGCAGCAGTGCACGAGACCTCACTGGGCCCACGCTGACATTGCTGACAGCCGTATCGAATTCTCACCGAAAACTCGGAAAGCTTATTATTATTATAGTTCGCTGTAAATAAACACTTCGCCGCCTGACACCAACAGCCTCGGAACTATGCCGCTGCTCTGGCCAGCACGCAGGTGACCAGGAGTGCTGAATTGCCTGCGGAGGAATAAATTTACGTCACATAGACGGCAAATGAACGATTCGCGATTACGCAGCCATGAAAGCTGTTGCTTGAAGGAATGCATCTACTCCCGTGGGCCCTTAGCATGAAATTTGCGATGATCGTGAATGGAAGTGTTTAGTGTATAGCGGCCCGTGCACGTGTTTGCGCTGTAAATTTTGCGCAACTCTGCCAACTTAATTTCGTAGCTGAGACTGACATGAGTGTTCAGACACCGTCGTTAGGAACAGGCCATGCAAACGAAATGAAACACCACCGCGTGTGAGAAATATTGCTGGTATGTGGCCAACACTGCAGGCCTCATGTAAAAAACGAAAAAAAACGTCTAAAAGGGAGACCATCCAAACTCGGTGAATCACGCGCGACGAGTGGAAACAACTATTTTTCGCCAGTAGACCTGACGAAATTGTTAATTTTCGGAGGTTTAACAAAGACTAATTAGCCGCAACGGATTCGTTGCGGCTAATTAGTGTTTGTCATTGTGATTTCAGCTCGGAATTCTCTTGCGCTGACTGACGCGCTCTAGCGAAAACGACCTCGCCGGAGGTGGGCAGCGTTTCGGCAGGCGTGGGTAGTGAAATTTTGCATGCGTCGCTTGCATAGGTTCCACACAACGGTTACGCACGGCACGGCCTTGGTCCCGAAGGTCCAATGTGTTTGCTGCTAAGCCACTATTCAACGGAAACGAGTTTGCGCTCTGATCAGCGGCATTGCACTATCGCGGAAGGGCTGTACGCGGACGTACGGATGAAATACTGGCCAGAACAAATAACGAGCAAGAATAAAAATTCTGCTTTCTACAGTGAGACAAACAGACAGAAATGAAGCACTTTTTGCAACTAGGACATAGATCTTATTGCACCATGTGACCTGAACGCAGCTTTTTCGCTCGAAAATCGGATGCGTTCGCGCTAAACGACCCACATCTACCGTAACCATGTTAACGGTTGTGTATATTTCCATTTCAGGTACGTATACGTATTGTCGCATGGAACTCTTTGGGGGACCTGACGATGCGCATATTATTAAATCGCTAAGGTAACACTGCCTTGCTTACTGCTATTGAGTACCATTGACACAAAGTACGTGAGTATTCAGTGAAAGCATTTTCGAACGTTTCTTACGCTTGTGTGTGTGTGTGTGTGTGTGTGTGCATCTGTACACGGCGCACCGTAACAATAAAACAGAGCTTTTTTCTGCTCGGCGCTAACTACTCGCTGGGTATTGGGCCCGGTGGACTGATCCATTTGCCTCTGGAGGAGCTCAGACGCACGGGTTTAATCCTCGCCGTTGCACATTTACGAGGTCTGTCTTACGAAGCAGGGCGCGAAAGCGATACAAAGTGGTAATTAAAAGAAAGCTGGCTTTCCTGCGCACACAAGAAAAGGCCAGCCCTGAAAAAAAGTCCTGAAGGGAAAAGGACACTGGCTAGATGTTTGGGTTCAGAAGGTGCGTGGAAACCGATCCAGGCCTGCGTACCTGGTCTTTGTCCCTGGAGCCATTGTACTCATCGACCAGCGAAATAATTTTATGTTTGTCAGTGTGATGAGAAACGAAATGGGCATAATTCCCTCAAAGCACGAACCAACCGCCACGGCCGTGGGTGACCGCAGAGAGCTGAGTCGTGGTGTAACTCTCGCGGTGTAACGAGATCGGTCATGTTTCACGCTCGTCTGTGTCCCGGTAATGAATGTTAATTACGGGCTATGGTTCAGGCAATGGAGCAGTCAGCTCCGAAGTTATTGGCAAGTACAACACATTAGAGGCGTGAGACGGAGCTGAGGTGCCTTTCTAAGGCTCACTGACAGAGCGGGGGAAGAACATGAATATAATGCAAACGCATTTTGCTGACGTCTCTTCCAAGCGCAAACAGGCCGAAGCCATATCTGTGGACGTCCTGATTCCGGCCGAGAGCGGAACAGACGCCTGGCGTGCAACGCGTGAATACATACACCGCACGTACAAATGTGTGCAATCGATTGCCGGGACGTCGTTTCACGGCTCTTCGCATCGCTCTTCGGCTCTTCTCAATCATATATGCGATTTTTGGATCGGCAACGTGGTGACGAATCGGATCGCTTCTATATTGCGTTGTACAACGTGTCCGTAGTGTGTTTATGGTAGATACAAGCCATATATTAAATGTAGCACACAGCAATGATTAACGTAGCGTAGCCTTGGGGAAAATGGATATGAAAAGAGAAGAGTTTCGACGGTCGAGTGTAAAGAGAAGCTTTTCTTCAGAGTGTTACTGAGTTGAGGCTGTTTTAATTTTAGTAACAGCCTCGCAAGCTCAGTGAGCTCCGTTCTCTAACGAGGACATATTGGCATTGTGTTTGAGGTGCGACTTTATCTTCTTCAATATCGATGCTTTCGTTGGCAATAGTTTATTGTCTGGGCCACACTCTAAATGAGTAGTTTTTGGTAACTGTTTTCGAAATTTATGCGTGAACTCGTCCGGTTTGTCCGGAAATCGGCCCTTAAGGACGTTATACACCTTGGCTCGTGTATGGCGTCCTTAAGGGCATGTCGCCACCGTAAACGAATCCCAGAACCGAACGGATCGCATTAAATGTCGCGGCATTTTTCCGTTGTCGTCTGATTATTCGAGGTGCTCGAGGTGACAACAAATCTTGTGTCGAAACTACATTTCGGCCAAATACGCCAATAATATGGTACAGCTTGTTTAGCTGTTGAATCTGTGTGGTATATCCGCGAAAGCATACGTCATCGCTGAAGGCCCGAGGCCTGCTGAACAGGCTCGGCGTTACGTCCTGCACGACACATCGAGCTCTAGTCCTGCGCTCTGGAGCGCCTTTTCAAAGGTAAAAACAAAAAAGTAGCAGCAATGTAAGTGGCCGAAAGCCAATTTGAGCAATGCTAGAGTTAACATAAACTACTCGCGGTAGAAAGGCCCGTCATAAAACGGCTCACAATGATCATGGTGACCTTGAAACGAATGCCCTCGATAAAACGACCGTTGTAATCGATGAAACCGCACGAATATGATGACGCTTCCGACCGCCGTTCACTTCGTTAACTGGGCCTAATCTCCCTAGGGGGGAACTGTATGCACTGTTTCTGTGTGTGCTTTACAGTTCCTGTGTAGACGCGAGTTGAGTGAAAATAGATGATGGATTATAAAGTTACGATTATTACGATAATCAGCACTACGGAGTGCGTAAAATTGCCAGCATTGCCTACGACCGTCTACATTGCGACCGTATGGATGGGTGACCCGTGTGGATGTATCAATGTCCACGCGAGAGCCAGCTACTGCGTTTACGATCGTGGGAAAATATGGGTAATCCAAACCCCCTAAGGAGATTTCATGACGATATAAAGCACACCAATTATTGACAATTGGTGTGGCCGGGAACAGTGAACTCGACGTTTAAATGAGCAGGAAAAACGTTTCTGAAATGTGGTCGGTCTGAGCAGTCAGAGATGAGCGGGGAGGGTGTCGAGAAACGATGCCATAAAAACAGGTTCAGGATATCGTGTGTGTGTGTGTGCGTGTGTGTATGAGAGAAGTATTGGAGGAACTATTGCGTTAAACATTTTATGGAATCTTAGCCAAGAACAGTGCCATTGTACCGTAGAACATAAAGTGAATTTCACTTGGGCTGTGGAAGAAATTAATCGCTTAATTTCTCCAAAATAACTGATAGAACTCAATTCGAACACACCTTTACTTTCTGCCTAGGAGCGCCTACATTGGCAATACTTGTACGCGTGCTCTTACGTTATTAGTCCGTTATTTTGATAAGTGAGATCTGGTTTTTGTAATTTAATAAAGGAGTAAAACGAGTTACACGTAAAGCAACGCGGCACGCCAGGCAACTTTGGGCCAAGATTCTCACATGGTGGGGGCACCCTGCAGACGAAAAATGAAGTTGTAGATGTGAATCGTTCCGAGACATTTAATGCTTCGGGCATCCGCGGTGTTCGTCTTGCCCAATAGGGTTGTTGTACGTGATGGCGTATTTCGCCGCATGTCAACCTCGTTGCCGTTATTTTCCTTTGCCCCTGCTGGCCCTAGAACTACGCCAAAGTCATAGGTGTTATTGCGTATATAATTTTCCATCTGCAGGGCGTCTCTCTATCGTGTCAGAATCTTAGCCCGGAGTTGACTGGTGTGCCCCGTTACTCACGTCTAGCTCGTTTTACGTTTTCTTTTCGCTATCCAGAGCACTGTCCAGAGTGGGTCTCCAGAGCTTCACCATGGAGACTCCTCACCGCTATTCAACGGAACACAATTCCAGCCCACTTGGCCGAACCGGTGTCGGGGCTTCACTTATTACCCATGGGTAATGGAGAGCTATTTTAACATGCACGTCCCAGCAAGCACCGCGTTCTGCCCAGCAGCTGGCAATGAGCTCGGCCGTGGGCTGCTAATACATCGAACGATGGCGAAATGTAGGCGTCTTAGAAAGGCGAAATCGGCCTCCCTCAATATAGTCAATACTCGCGAGTATTGACTGGCGTACCTCTCGCATAGATCTCATCTCCGTCTGCTCACTTACGCTTCCTCTAGGGATTTCTAAGAACAACACTGATTTCCGAGGGAAACCGCCTAAAGTAGAAGCTAAACCTGAATCACTTGCGAAAAACAAACGACCTATCATAGGCTCATAGATTCGCGAGAGGGAAATCGCCATTTTCAACTAGGCCCGGCACCGTTTTCCTTGGACTGTTCGCGTGACACCGCAAAATATAACCGAGCTTCATCGAGAGTGTTACTACCGATTGCGAAACTCGTTGGCCTATCGATTGGTCTTGAGCGCTGCGTCACCGACTCCAGAATCTGTGATGACTCGTGATGTTACGTGACAGGGTGGCACGTATGTGTACGCTTACGTAATAATCTGTGATCACGCCACCGAGCGGCACCTGTCGCGGCGTATGTCATAGCGACCGGTGAACGTCTCCGTGTCGGCTGGCGGTGCGATGGCCAACGCCGTTGAAGCGAGCAGCCGCCTGTTCCCGTCGGTTTCGTATCCTAAGCTGGCCTACGAACGCCATCGGAGCTCTGCAGATGTTCAGAGAGTGTCATAAAGTCTCCGCGATGCGGAACTTGCACGCCGTGTAGGGGACGGAACAGCATCACGTTCTGCGTTTTAGTGACCTGGACACTCCAGAACGGGTTTTCCTTTCCTCTCGCTTGCCCGGCCGTTGGGGAGAAGGCCGAGACAGCTACGCGGAGCGCGGCCTGAGTGGCTGGCAAGCGCAACAACGTCCACCGGTTCCCCAGCGGCGTCAGCCAACCAAGATTCACCTGGTCCTTGTTTGCACTCTTCCTCGTCGAGGGATGAGGAAGTGCGAGAAAGCCAAAGAGAGAGAGAGGGAGA
>MNPL01015482.1:35867-47010 GCA_002081605.1 Tropilaelaps mercedesae | reverse complement strand
ATATATATATATATATATATATATATAGCTAATAATGAGTCGATTATTATTTATTATTAATCGATAATAAATTGATTAAATAACAGATGCATACACCAATGTGGTGTATGCATCTGTTAATTACACAATGCGCCAAACGCGCCGAGCGTTATATCATGTAGGACAATATTCGCAGCTGAAAAAGCAATTTTTCTGTCGAAAGGTTTCACTTCTGTAAGCGAACACACACGCCTGCCCGTACGATACTGTGTTTTACATGATTTCTATTGTACCGTACATGAATCATGTGAACAAAATTTCCACACAGAACACAGATATCTTAAAACGTATTTTCAAGGTTAGCGTCTCGACGAGAGATTCTCTCAGCAGCAACAGCAGCAGTAGCAGCACCGCAATAGGAGCAGCAGCAGCAGCAGCAGCAGCAACAGCAACAGCAGCAGCAGCCTAGTTCTTTACGAACTCCAACATTATTCCAGCTGGTCTCGTTGCTATCTGACGTATCTACCAAAACGTGGCCAAAGGAGAAGCTACGGGCCTGGCGGATCTTGCACTCCTGACAGCAGAACTATCTCAGGTTGACGCTTGTTTTGTCGCATGGTTGCGTTTTGACACCGTTGTAACTCATCCGTTCAGAGCGTTATCGCCCAGCTAATCATAGGTCGGCGCGTCAAATTGACGTCGTACCTGATGGTTTACCAGTACACCGCCACTGATCGGCTTACGAAATGCTGCCGGCTTCCCAAAACTCCGTTTGTTAAACGCAGCTGGAACTTCGGCCGTTTCTCGAACATGCACTTGGCGTTCAAGTCACATACAATACGGTCAGTTTGCCATACACACACACACACACACACACACACTCACACACATACACACACACACACACACACACACACACACATACATATTCAGAGCGCACTGGACGCCGCGAAAATTTGCTGCAAGAAGGCTAGAATTTTCCGTGTGCGAAATTACCATACGAATACACACCTGCGACGGGGAATGAGGCAACTACAAAAACATAAAAATTGACTAAAAAAAATTCATAAAACTTGATAGAACAAAAAAATAATACCAACATTTACAAACAAGAATACCCTCATAGACACACAACCAGCGCAGAGTCAGCATTAGCCGCCGACCGAAGATATTTCTTCAGAAACATTGGCCACCCTTCCATCTCTTACTCATGCACTCAAAAAAACAACAAAAAACAACACAAGAACGAAGTAGACAACTTTTCGAGATGGTCATTGTTTGATGGCGCCCCCCGAGCGCGCTTGTTCGGTGCCCCTGAACGCCCTCTCGACACCTCCCTCTGGCCATGGTAACAGCTGTTGCTGTTGTAGCCGTTGCTGCTGCAGCCGTTGCTGTTGCAGCCGTTGCTGTTGCAGCCGTTGTTGCTGCAGCCGTTGCTGTTGCAGCCGTTGCTGTTGCAGCCGTTGCTGTTGCAGCCGTTGCTGTTGCAGCCGTTGCTGCTGCAGTTGTTGCTGTTGCAGCCGTTGCTGCTGCAGCCGTTGCTGTTGCAGCCGTTGCTGTTACGAGTTCGTAGGCGATGATCATCAACAGCCGTACGTAACAGCTTTGGCAAAATTGGCCATCGTAGAGGAGGCAGCAATCCGACATAGGACAACATTGGCCGCCGCACTCCACTCGATCTGTGAGAATTCAGCTGCTGCTATTGCTATCAAGGGGGCAAGGAATTTTCTGCGGCGCGCGGGGGCATTTACTCGACCGCCTACAGCCAATGGTCATGGAGGGCCATTTCGGGTAAACGTCAATGACCGACGTTTGCGCTACTGCCAGAACTGTTCGGGGGGGCGTTATTACCGCGGAGCGGGGCACACCGACCGGGGGCAAGCCGGCGTCTGCTCCCCGTTTTGCCGCACGGACCGAAAAGCTTGGCCGCGTAGTGCGTGAATGGGGAGCTCTTTGGGGTTGGGGCATTGACAAATTGGCAAAACGATGGCATTTACCCAAACCAGTGTCCGCATTCAGAGGAGCCCAGGGGCGAATTTCACTTCGGCTGGTCGGAGGTGTTTGTCGGGCAGCTGCGTCTGCACGCGGTGGGGGTTTACATCTTCTCCCTTTGCCCCCACCCCCGGGGGTTTCTGGGGAAGAATATCGTAGAGATGAGGGGAGTTTGGATGCTATTAGCCACGCAGAAATCGTGAGCGAGCTACGTCGCGCATGGGTAAAGGAATCGACGAAGAGGCCTAAATCGGGAAAAGGCCCATCGCCGAGTAGAAAACCTAGGCGATGGGCGAACCTGGCTTTCTCTGCGGCTCTCGCCTGGGGAAAAGAGAGAGAAAGAGGGCGGTGGGGGCGGCGGCGGTGGCGGGCGAACCACGAGTGCTACGAGTGGCCATTTGCCGCTAGTAGCAGACGCTTCGTGGCGATCACGAACGACGATCTGACGAACGCGTCTGACTGCGTCGATTACCAGACCGCTATGATTAGGCACGGCCAAGGAAGTTGTGGCCGCCGAGGGGGGTGGGTCGAGTTCCCTTCAGTTCAGCTTCATGCAGCTTCATCCAGAGCCGATATCTCTGTGGCCGGCGCTGCGGTCCAGCGTGGCCGATGTCGCTCTCACCTATGGCGGCGCGGTGGCCGCTGAGTTGGACGCGACATTAAGCGAACGCCTAATTACCTATTGCCGACCCTATTGGCAAACTACGAACAAAAATGGCGCATCCAGACCGGCCAACAGGCCACAGGGCCTTTCGTGGTTATCACACGAGATACAATTCTGAACTCTGTTCGCCTGCGGCCGGTGTGAGTCGGGCGGGTGCAA
Organism: Tropilaelaps mercedesae; assembly: GCA_002081605.1. Taxonomy (NCBI): domain Eukaryota; kingdom Metazoa; phylum Arthropoda; class Arachnida; order Mesostigmata; family Laelapidae; genus Tropilaelaps; species Tropilaelaps mercedesae. The sequence continues at coordinate 44,216 of MNPL01015482.1, read as the reverse complement.
CCTCAAAGGTGGCCACTTACCTGAAGTGCACCATCAGAGTAAGGTCGCCGCCACGCGATCGAAAGTCTAATTCGCCGAATGCCAGCAAAAAACAGGATGAGGTCCTCGGTGGCGTGGCCAAGGCGGCGGCTCAGGACACGCTCGTGCATCTTCCCGTGGCGCGACGTGACTGTCGGAGATAAGACCCCCTCGCCCCCACGGTGGGGGGGGGGACGTCCCGAAAAACAGTGAAGTCCAATTTTCGCTGGCTCTCGTACGCCAGCTGTCGCGCATTTCACTCGTGGTCCCGTCGCTCGTCCCGAGTCGGTGGGGAGAAGTCGATTTTGTCCAAATCGCCGTCCGCCCCCGGTCCGTCCTGCTCAAGGCCAGCCTGATGACCGGCCGAAGCACAATCGGTTGGGGGTGTCACGCCCGTACGCACCCTCCCTTCGGGAGGCGAGGCGGTCTTTTCTGCCGCACGCCGACAGGGGCCCGTTATGTGTCTGGCATCCGGCTAAAGTGTAACAGTTTGTAACGACCGGGAAACAACGTTCGTGTGATCGGAGTTACAACACCGCGCGAACATGTGTACGCGTCGGGGAACGGCCAATTGAACAGCGAAATCTACTCCGTCCTACGGGAAAAGCCTCCGGGCGATCGTTCTGTCGCGAAAGACGACAGAGAGAGAGAGAAAGCAACAAAATAATGAACAGCCCATCAAACGCTCTAACGGGATTTCGTTAACGAACGAATGTTTTTTCTTCGTTCAGTGACATCATCGCGTTGTTGTTGTATTGGGTACCCATAGAAACGAGACACAGAAACGAGAGACGACTTTGCGCCCGTGTGTGGGAAGGAGGAGGGGGGAGATTGCCTTGCGCAGCGGCGCAGGAACGGTGGCACTCGACGATTTGGACATAACGTGTAACCTCGCACAAGCGAACGAGGCCGAACAGCCCCCGCATGGCCACGCCACTATCCGGAGAAATGGCGCCGCTTTTGGTTCGGACGATGAGGGCGGTGATTTCGCCCTCGGATTTCGCCCGTCCATCGCTAGGTCGGGAGTCGCCAGCCCCACCGGACGCCCAAGGGTATCACATGACTGGCGGAGTGACGTTCGAGCACTGGAGCTCCTAACGAAGTGGACACGTGCCTGGTGCTCATGAGTGACTGGACATGATTACGAAGTGCGCCGACAGGAGACGAATGGCCCCGATGTCGGTATTCAGACCCAGCAGCCTCGTCGTACATGAGAAAAAGGTGCTCGAAGGGCCATCGCGCGGTGGCCATATGGCATGAGCGCTCCGAGGGCACCCACACGAGGGCCCCGCACGAGCACAGGGCCCCGAGAAACAGTGGCCAGCAGAGATCCGTCCTGAGTTCTCCCTTAAGCCTCCGATCCTGCTCGAATATTGTCCCGTGAGAATCGCCGGAGCACGAGTTGACCAGAGGGGGCGGTCATGTAGGTCGGCTGATGGGCGGCGGCGGCGGCGGCGGCGGCGGCGTGTACTCAATGCAAAGTACAAAACGCTTTGAAGGAGGCGCGCACGTCTGCCGACATGATGACGCGTTTTGTAGAGAAAATGCAGCTGAATTTCAATTGGCGACGGCTTTTCTGTTCGTTGCTGATTTTTTGCCCCTTTTTTTCTGTCTTCGTTCCGCTCTCCTGCGAACATGAACTTCAAACAATATTTCCCGGGAAGAGTCTCCTCTTGATTGTCACGTGCACTATACTAGTCTAGTCTGTCGGTGTAATAGGAAAAACATGCATTTATAGTTCGGCGGCATCTGCTCGGAAAATCCCGACTCGGATCGCGCGCTCGTGTCCGTGCAGTTCCAGTTAGCGTTCGGGCGGCCCCTCCCTTTGCCTCGGGCAGACGGAAGTAGGCCGGGGGCGGGGGCGGCGGCGGCTAATGCGCATCTAATAAATCGTCTTCGCTAACCAGCTTACTTCGGAGACGCTCCGAAGTTCGTGCACTGTACGAGCAACTGCTCAGCAACAGTCTCCCAAAGTGATGGAGGTGTTTGCCAGGTGCGGCCGCCAACCGCGAGGCCGCGGCAAAGTCTATGGCAGATGCAAAGCCAATTTCCAGCAGGCCACTTCGATATCTGGCCTCGTCGCGCGACGCCACCCACCACTCTCGCCAGACGCCAGACCGCCAACGCGGCATCGATGATGTATCGCCGTCTAGTAACTTTCGCCGACTCGGTCTGGTCCGGCAAGGTAGGGCAGATGGTAGTGGCCTGAAAGGGCCTGTCTAGCCTTGAACGGGGTCAACAGGCCATTCCCCCGTAGCCATACGTTAACGCGTTCACCGTCGTTGACTCGCCGCCGCCAGTTGGCCATACCTCGCGTAGAAATCCTTCATCGAGACTTGCCTAGGCTCGTATGCCAACAGGCATCCGTGTCGCTCGCGCGCGTGACTCAGACATGGACGCTATTCTTCTCCGGCTATCGAACTCCGGCCGACGACGACGACGCCATCCCGCTGGCGTCAGCAGCAGAAGTGCGTCCTCCTTGAACTTTGCTCACTCGAGCCGCTCGAGAGCGCCTCACTCAACAGCCTCCCGGAACCGCGTCATAGCCCTGCTTTGTTTTGCTGTCTGTAGATCTACGCGTTGCTCGGGGTAGATCTACGCGTTGCTCTGTGTACTCTATCTCGGACTTTCTTCACACCGTTACACCCATTTCGGCCTATTTTTATCGTCCGCCCCGGCGGCTGGGGCTCCGATCCAACGTCGGACTCCGACGCAGTCAGACCCTTCTCCCCCTCTCGTTCCGCCACTCAGAGTTGGGGCCCAACCCGACCGACCGACCGACCGACCGACCCCACGCGACGACGCTCGTCCGTTCGTTTTGTCGCTGTTCCTTTGACGAGTGGATCGCTTCGTACGGTCGAAGCGACACATCTGGACCCATCTGGATGGCAACGGCGCGTCTTCATCCAACTCGAATTGGCTGCGCAGACGTCGGCGGCGTCTACGTCGCTGCGACGGCTGCTGGGACGCGGCAATCGCTCAACCCGACTAAGCAGAGTCGCGCGACGCGGGCCGGGTCCGGGAGGCTGTGGAAGACATTTTGGTATTGTTCATCGAATTATTATTACTATTATCATTATTATTTTGTGTAATTGTACTATTCATCATCATCATCATCATCATCAGGAGAAATTGGCCGCCTCCTCTTCCACGGGCAGGTTCCCTTTGTCCTGAGTGGGGCAGTGTTCCTTGAGTCTGCGCCGGATAACAGAAGAGTGGCTTGCGTCCTACCTCACCTGGCAGGACATCATCAGCCTGCGACTCGTGCAAAACCCCGCAGAGAAGCTGTTCATCGCTTTCCCAGGCGCGCGTATGGCGTTGTCCTGATGCCGGACTCAAACCGGTTCAGGACACAAAATAGGCCGCTTTGCCAGATTTGTCTCAACTGGGCGAGGCGGCGGCGGCGCTAACGAAGCGAACATGGACACGAACGAAATTAGGTTGGAAACTTCGCCATCGGTCGGGTTGAAGGCGTGAGCCGAATTGAATGTGGCAACTTTCCAACAAAATACCTCAGCATCCAGCCAAAGCCGACGAGTGAAAAAAAAACCAAACTCTCACGAGTGGCTCAGAGATATCCGACTTCGACGTAGATCGGACATTTTTTCGTTGCAGAAATTTCGTGTTTAACCCGCTCGTTATTGGCATCGATGGAAAAAAAAAAAAACGGCTGACACTAAATTTTCATTTTCGGTGACGTTTGCCGAGTTTTTTTGCGTGCTCCTCTGTCTGTCCTTCGTGAGCAGGCCTTCAGCTGCGTCTGAAGGCCGCGGCGTGCCGATCGATCGGGTCTGATCGCCGCTATTGAGAATACAGATCCTTTTTAGCCATGTCCGAGGGGTGTTTTTCTGTGACCTGAAGAGATGTGAGGTAGCCACACAAGATCGAAACGAGAGAGGACATTAGGGGATCGTGGGGGGTGTCGCTCAGGATGGATGATAGGGGGAGAAAAGGGATCCGACCGAAAGGGAAAAAAGCCACGTTTCTGCCTTTCCCGAAGGAGAAAATCTACGACCTTCGGCGGTCGTACGAGAATTGTTCGCCTCTGTCGTTGACGCCTGCCGAAGAGACGACTTCGCGACGACTTCGCGCGGTCTGTGGCCTCGTATTCGTGAAGTCCGCGCCAGATCACCTCAGAAGTGGCACGTAAACACGTGACCGTGAGCCGTGCCCTACGAAACACGTCACGACACTCCGAGCTTCGTCGAGGGAGAACGTTTTGTGCCTAGTTTGTTGTTTCGAACGCACGATTTAGTCGTACGCGCCACTACGTTGCCCTTGGAATACGATAGAGCTACAAGTGTAGAACGTCTTCATCATCTACTGTAGTCGTCTACTTGTAGTCGTCTACCTGTAGTCGTCTACCTGTGATCGCCTACTTGTAATCGCTAAACTACAGAAGAGAAAAACGAGCCAAATGGAATCGTCTCCCGCTACGACTTCGTTGCTGTTTTCCATCGAAACGTTCATGGACGAAATCCTTGACCTCCACCTCGGTGGCTGCCAGAGCGTCTGGTTCGAGCGGCGTTCCACTCTTCAGCATCTTCAGAAGAACGCGCTTCGTCAGCAGGGACTTCACCACGCGCAGTTCTCCTCGTCCGATATGAAGCCGATGGGGGTTTTGGGTCCTGGAGGACTTCCCACGAGAGGCCTCGCGCCCTTCGCAAACGTTGAAGTCACCACAGCTGAGTCCACAGCTCAATTTAGTGGTGGTGGTGGTGGTGGTGGTGGTGGCTTTTTGAAAAATTGCCGACAAAAATGGCATCCGTTTCCTCTGGTAGGTTTTGCCACCGGGGGCGAGGGGTCCTTTCTACCCCCGGCACACACTAGCCGACACTTCCGATCCCCATGCCGGCCCCCCTGGATCACACTTCGGATCGGAGCGTAACAAAAACAACCTCTTTGATCTTACGACGGCTGGGAGAGGACGTTGTTGTCGTCGTCGTCCAACGCTGAGTTCCTACCAACCCCAACTCCGTCCTGCTTCCCGTCGTCCTGGCGTCCCGCTTCTGCGATACGCGACGACTCGGACATTGGCGAGGTCAGAAACAGGCCACCGGTCCGGCCTGGTGGGACTGGACCAAATCAGGACACAGCGGTCGTCTATCTTAATAAACTATCAACCGGCCATGGCATAGACACCCACAAGGGGACTGCGTAGGCAAACGCTTCGTTGATTGCCATCGTAACGGCAGGTAACACGAGGAACTCGTTGAAGTTAGCGAGGGCACATTGGATGTGTGGGGGGGGGCTTTTTGAAGGGGTTGAATCCCCCTTCGTCGGGCGGCAGGACGCCCCGGCCATGACGGTTTTGTTGTTCGGCAATGGAGGGCCGAGCAGCGTCGCGCGCGCGTCTGTGCAATCACAGCCGTGGGCTGCCATAATGAACTGAGTGACCACCGCTGAGAGCGAAATAGTGGTCAGGCGTCGTCTCTTGTTTTCAGGTCTAGGCGGTCACGAGTGAGAGCGACGTGTGTGTGTGTGTGTGTGTGTGTGTGTGTGTGTGTGTGTGTGTGTGTGTGTGTGTGTGTGGGGGGGGGAACACTCATTGCGTCGTCCTGTCGCCCTGTCTCTCCTGTAGATAACAAAGGAACTAGCCGGCTAGGGGTGAGCGCTCCGAGGTGAAATGCGCAGGACGAAAAAGCGCCGAGCGACGCTCAGGCGGAAATTAAAAAGTTAGCCATCATCGGCCAGTGCCGCTCGGAGTAGCCTCCGGGGGTGCCGCTTAACCAGTCGAGGTGGCCGGCCAATCCTTTGCATGACGCCGATGTGATGTTTTAACCAGTCGACGAGGTCCACGAAGTCCATCCGGGAGAGCGCGAAACGACAGGAAATTCTCAAGGAAAATGCGTTAGCATCGCCTTGGCCACTGGCCGAGCAACGGGAAGACGATGGAGAGAGAGAGAGCGAGAGGAGTGTGTCCTGACAGGAGAACGAGGCAAAGACAATCTGTCGGCCAAGCTGAGCGATAAGGGGACGCTGGGCCCTTTGCCCCATTCCTCCTCCTCCTCCTCCTCCTCGTCGTCGTCCCCGTCGACTTCAGCTGACCAGACGAGCTAAGGCCAGAGCTCTGTCGACCGCGCGTGCCTGGCAGGGGGGCGCGAGCCGCAAAACCTCGACCGCACGTCCCCCCCTGAGGGTGGTTCAACTCAGAGCCGAAGTGGCCGAAAGCCTTTCGAAATTGAATACGACGACGGTGTTCGTAGCTTCGATTCGGACAGGTCTTGACGCGTTTCATTTAGGCTGTGCAGTTCGACGGCAACAAAAAACAATGACAGGACAGCTCCGTTGTCCTGGTAGACGGTGTCCTCCGAAGAAAAGGACGCAATTCGAAACGAAAACACTCAATCAGTCAGAAAATCAGAAAAACGCCCGCGACTTTTTCCACGCGGCGCAAGACACTGAAAGGCGTTCACCTCCACCGATCGGCCGCCACCTGATGGGGGCATCGCACAACAGTGGCACGCAAGGGACGCCGGAAGGGGGCGTCGGAACGGGGCGCGAATCGCGGGTTTAGGCATTGGTGGGAGGCGTGCCGAACAAATCCGACTTGATTCGCCTCGAGGGCCAATCAAGCCAGCCGAAGAAACTCGATAACCAAGCAGCCTTTTATTTCCCTGGCACGCTGACGCCCGTAGACGAATCCTGAGCTGGGGGTGGCCCCGTCGTGGTGGAGACGCCTCTCTTGAAGACAGGCCTTTTGCCATCGGCCGAGTAGGGGCACACAGGGGCGGCCATTGTCATCAACATGGCCGGAAGCACGTTCGTTGCGTCTGACCGCCGTATCCCGTCGTGACGCGCGTCGTTGATGTTGTACGCCGAAGTCAAATCGGCGTGTCCCGGTTCGGCAGTGCGAAACGCTCGAACGCGCGTCAAAAGACGGCCCGTCGGCGTCACGTTCACATATTTATTGGCACAGATACATGTACATGCTTTATTACTAATCGAAGATCGGGGTTCGTGGTGATTTGCAGGACGATAGATTCGCATAAAGAGTTCACCCGAACAAAACCGGTGACAATCAGTTCCTGCAATAGACAGACGAACGTAAACGAATGAAACTCTGCTAAAAATAACCGATGCGTCGCATAACAACAGAGTTAGAACGCGCAGCGTCAACGACAAACGTCAACGACGTTTTTAATTCAGCCGACATAGACACGAAGCGGTCCTGTGTGCTGACAACATCATTACTCAAACTAAACTCGTTTATGTTGTTATTGTTGTTGTCCATGTCTAGGCAACATCGCATGGCTCTCTCATAACATGTATATGAGTGTGTATGAGTGTGTATGAGTGTGTGTATGAGTGTGTGTATGAGTGTGTGTATGAGTGTGTATGAGTGTGTGTATGAGTGTGTGTATGAGTGTATGTATGAGTGTGTATGAGTGTGTATGAGTGTGTGTATGAGTGTGTATGAGTGTATGCATGAGTGTGTATGAGTGTGTGTATGAGTGTGTGTATGAGTGTGTGTATGAGTGTGTATGAGTGTATGTATGAGTGTGTATGAGTGTGTGTATGAGTGTGTATGAGTGTGTATGAGTGTGTGTATGGGTGTGTATGAGTGTATGTATGAGTGTGTATGAGTGTGTGTATGAGTGTGTATGAGTGTGTGTATGGGTGTGTATGAGTGTATGTATGTGTATGAGTGTATGCATGAGTGTGTATGAGTGTGTGTATGAGTGTGTATGACTGTGTGTGCGTGTGTGTGTATATGTGTCTGCCTGTGTGTATATGCTTGTATATGTCTGTGTGTGTATGTCTGTGTGTGTGTGTGTATGTACATGACTTTTGTGATGCTGCGAGATATCGTAGATGCATTCCGCCATCTTCCTTCTGTTGCATTCATCTTCGAGCGATGTTATGTCGTCCTCACTTGGCAAGAGAATATTCTCGAGCTCTTTTGACAGACGCTCCGAGTCGGGCGAGGGTCGTGGCGTTCCGATTCGCTCCGCCATGTCGACGTTACTCAGGACCGAGCCCACTCGACGTGACTCCGCGTCGCTGTCACCGCGGGCCGGGACGAACGAGCCGATCGCGTCCGCCTGGCCGTTCTCACGGCAGAGGGACTTCAACGGCCGCGACCGTTAACAGATTGACCATTTCCGCTCCCGGAGGGAGCCCTCCCGCTTGGCGAGTTCGCCGGGCCGCCAGACACAACCATCGATACCGTGTTACGTGACGGACGACGGCGACGACGACGACGACGAAGGCGGCGACGACGACGCGTTCTCTTCGCGAGGGATTCAGCGCCGGGGGACCCCGGACGGGGACAATTGCTCGATACGGCAGTGTCGAGTGAGAACTGCGCCCTCCTTGTCAACGAACCGC
>MNPL01015482.1:12870-30519 GCA_002081605.1 Tropilaelaps mercedesae | reverse complement strand
CACACACACACACACACACACACACACACACACACTAAATGAGTGAACTATGTTCACCGTTTGCTGAAACCGTGAAGCTTTGTCCTTGCCCTCTTCTGGCCGCCACTAAATAAGACGATGCTGGACGATATCAACAATTTGCGGGGCATCCGTCAAGCAATTCGCTCATGTGATAAATGCCCTCGCTCGCCGCTGACGTCCCCCTGAACGATCTCTACGAGCGGCCGCGTTCGATATCAGCGTTTCGCGTCCTACACATTAATAATGTGCAGACTCTGGATTCGGAGTAAACGGAACGCCGCTGATCAGGAAGAAAGGCTACTTTAATCAGAAGTTCGTCATCTCCGCCCGATCTGAGGTCGACACACCAGAATTAGCCGCCTCTCCGCCTGAAGATCTGAAGTAAGCTTAAGATAAGCAATAAAGCGGAAAGCAAGGAGTCGCGATAAGTTTGAGCGCAATCAATCATAACAATGCATCCATCCCGTCTGTCCCCGGTGTGTCTTATCGTCGATCCCCCGTGCGCAGCCGTTTTTGTCCCTCTAACTTCTGCATGGACGAAGACGAACGTGCACCCCTTTGAAGAGTGCGGCTGGTTTGCCTGTCTCGGCTTTCGTCCTGAGAGGAGAGAAGGAGTCGGGGGGGGCCGGGGGCTTCGTTCTCGGCCGAGGTTCGTCCACACCGGACGAATGGTCGACGGATGCCGTTGCGGGATGAGACATCGACAATTCTTCTATCGAAGACTAGCGAGAGAAAGCGAGAGACACGCACAGGGCGAGACACGAAGTGAGAGACAGAACTGTCGATTGCTCGACATTGCGCGGATGTCGCTGAGGAACAGTTCCCAGGCAGGAGAAAGACTAGCTGACCCGGCAGGAAAACATCCGATCGAGGAAAACCTGCCAAGGGGAATGCGGGAGAATGCAATGCGGGGGTTATTCAATATCGCCCAGCCAAAGGGAAACGTCGGCGGCTGGGGCTAAAGAGCCCGAGAGGAGCCAGATCAGCGGCCATCGATACGATCACTGCGAGTAATTGGATGACGAGTTGGCAGATCCTGGACGCTCATATTTGGCTAATTGATTCGTTCGCTACGGCTCAGAAACATGCATCAGACTTGATCAGACGTTGATCCTCACGGGGAGCCGCACCAACCGTTGGCGTTCGGTCGAGCTACGTCGGTTGCGTGGTTCGGTCTGTGCTTAACTTGGCTTTATTGCGGAACGTGGCCCCCGAGCTGGTATCCGCTTTTACGGAAGGGTCTACGTATCACCTATCGTAGCCTGCAAACTGTCGAGCTCGGTGGCCCCGGGGGCATTCACGTGCGCCTCTCCACCGGACGCGACGCCGTAGGCAGCACAGGTTCGATTCTCGTCGTTGCGCATTTACATGTTGGGCAAGCGATCCGCTTGCGATGATGCGAAGTCATGCGACCGTGGACGTCAAATGTTGCCTGATGCTCAGTCCTAGGAATGTGTGTCCTGTCACTAAGGACAACGAAAGCTGTCGTTGTCAGAGCGGAGTGGCCAATATGGCCGGAAATGAGGTCCAGGCCATTCGTTGTACGGCGCGGGAAAAGCGCGGGAAAGGCGTGGGAGAGGCGCGGGAGAGGCGCGGGAGGGGCGCGGGATTTTCTGAACGCTCTGTCGAATGCGCTTCTACACGAACAGTTTTGGTACTTAGCGATCCGTCAGAAAGGGGCCAAGTTAAAGTTTATGCGCTTGCACGGTTTATTGCTCAGGAGAGGATAACTTCGCGCGCATGGTTCCTCGGCACATTGCAACGCATCCGTACGAGTAACTTGAGCGTAGGCGTTCGTCTCGCGTGGTTTTCAGAACAAGTCGATAAAGAGAAACTTTTGTCTCTACAAGTCGAAAAGGATGCCTGACCTTTTCGCCTTGTCCTGTAATGCCCCTTGATGCTCATTTGCCCCTACGAGTGCCTTTTTCAACTGCTCCTGAGATGTCAACAACGCGCACCTCATTTCGTTTACGGAGCCTGACCCCCGGCATCGTTACGGTGCCGGTCACGAATTTCCCCGAACCGGTGCATACTTCTTCGTTCGAGAGGACTTCAGCGAGGGACAGGACTTCGGCCGGGATTGTAAATCGCTGTCGAACCTAACATCTCGTCGGCACGCTACGTATCTCGCCTGATCTCATCGTCAGACCGGTAAATAAAGGTAAGGCCGCCACCCGATGTCGGCCGAAGGACTCATCGGAGCGAGCAATCCTTGGCTGGTGGTGGGTCATCACCTCTGGCGTAATCAGAAATCCGAGTCTGAATCGGGGAGGAGTTGTCATGGCGCACTCTGTACTCGTCAGCCGGGCCTCCGCGGGGGTCAGCTGGCGACGACGGCGGCCTTGTCCATAGATAGCTCCGACATGTTTTCTACGTCGGATTCGTTTAGTTGTGTGCCTATAGATGATATTGTTCTGATTCGGCTCTGTCTGTGGAGAAAGTTTGCGCGCTGGGGGGTCGGCGGCGGTACGGCCTTAAAGGGCTGACGAGGGTTCTGGTGTCTGCTGTAGACGCTGGACGCGTACGGCCTGGACGGGGTACACAGCCGTTCTATCTTCTGCGGTAGGAAAAGCTGAGGGGAAATTCAACAGCTGATGGGATATGAGGAAAAAAGCGAAGTGTTAGCGCGGCACACAGGACAGAGAAACCCAGAAGTGCGTCGCGCTACCGAGAAAAGTGTCCGGTTCCATTTAGGGACTATTTCGGTGTCATTTCGAGAACTCGAAGTGCACTCATGTACACGTGAGGTTTTTGTCCCCAGCGGAACTCGATCTAGCAGACCTACCCTGCTGTTGAGCACGAATAAAAATGAAGCAGCTGGTCGAGACGCCGTTACAACACCTCAACGTTTTAGGGCTTAGTCAAGCCTGAAGTGTGAAGTATCGGGATATATCTTCGACCAAATACGTGCTCCCCTCAATGAAATCGGTGATCGCCGTGGTAACAGCTGTTCGACAGCAACTCCGACAGGAGCTCCGACAGCAACTCCGACAGTAGTTCCGACAGTAGTTCCGACAGGAGCTCCGACAGTAGTTCCGACACGAGCTCCGACAGTAGTTCCGACAGTAGTTCCGACAGTAGTTCCGACAGGAGCTCCGACAGCAACTCCGACAGTAGTTCCGACAGTAGTTCCGACAGTAGTTCCGACAGTAGTTCCGACAATAGTTCCGACAGTAGCTTTGACAGTGGTTCCGACAATAGTTCAGACAGGTGTTGTTCTGCCTAAAGAAACAGGGGGTCTATAGACTGTAACTAACGTGGACTCGACACAATGCCCTGCTGACGAGTGGAAGGACACGTGGAATAGAATTCCTACTCGGGAAAATTCTCAGAGCCGGTCAAGCGAGCGTAGAAAGTTCGACAAAAATATAACAAGAATAATAATGATAATGAATACACTCATTCTTCTCCAGCTCCCCTCGGTCATTAAGCCTGTTCCATTCACAGCACGACGGCGTCTCCCGGGCGACGATTGCCCTGATCTTCTTACCGATGATTGGCGTGGCGCGCAGTCAAGCACCAACGCGTACAAACGTAGATGGACCAGGTCTTCACCTGCGTCTAATTAATCCCCACCCTTTTCCCTTCGAGCCACGCGACTCACGGGAATAGTGAATACTCGTCGGACTCAGTGAAGTGGGCAGCTAACTCCAGGCGAGGAATAAACATCGCCGACTTCATGGGGGTGTAGATCCATCGTCAGGTTGACTGTGACACACTGTGCGGAGTCGTAAGGGTGCTCCGCAACTCCGGCCATCGAGGTGGCGGGCTGGCAGGGAGCTCGCCATACCGCCGGCGCAGCGTCAACGATGTTTGCTCCGGGCAGCGGAGTCTGATCAGGTTCTGAGCATGGCGGAGAAGGGCGTCTCCCCGCATCCACACCCTGGACTCCCAGGGTCGGCTGTTGACGCGGTTTTGGTCGCCATTGGCCACCGCGAGAGTGGCCGGGGGTGGAGCGCCCTGGCAGATAGACTAGGCCGTGGCTGAGGCTAGGCGGCTTTTTGCAGGAGCGACTCGGCGCTGAGGTGCTGAGGGAAATTGCTGGGGGATGTTCGTGATGGTTACGGCTATGGTGTTAGATGGCTTTTTTCAAAATGCTCATAAGAACACTTGTGATTGAGTTTTGTTTTTTTCTTGCGATTGACTTTTTTTTTTTTTTGTAATGTACTAGACGTTAGGTTCGTTAGAATTTTTTTCTGATATTAATATTTTTAGGGTAATGTTTTTAAATGACACGAAAGGCGTGCATGGTTGTATTTTGCTCGTTTCAGTTTGAAGAGGACTCTCAAAGGACTCACAAACCTCCTGAATTGTTTTTAGTTCTGACGTGACATGCGGACGCACATCCAGTTAATACTTCAACACCTCACGATGTTACAAACTTGTGATTCTCCTCACTAGCGTACTTCATATAGACGCGACTCACTCTAGTATTTTAATTTTTCGACTTTGTTTTGCTCCTACTCTTTCAATCGTTTGACGCGCGAATCCACATTTCCCTAGTCTTCATCAGACGTCGGCAATTTTTCACCTCACGAGGTCGCACCTCCTACCTCAAATTAATGCAGCGCACCTCCCTATCAGCGCGGTCGCCACCTCAAACAGTAGTCGATGGTCCGATCTGAGCTAACTACGCATCGACAAGTGGGGTGCCTTCGATCAGAGCGGATACCGAAGGCCGATCGGTGGCTGTGGTCCAAGGGGGGTTCGCCCCGTGCCGAATCATTTAAACCACACACACACACACACACACACACACACACACACATATATTTCCCCAGCGCCAAGTCAGAATCCGCCAGAGATCCGGATACGGCAGAGACGGCAGTCGAAAAGCTTGACATGTCCTCGATGACGCGATAGCGAGAAAGCTTATTTGGGTCTTTTCCGCAGCCCAAAGGTGGGGGACGTCCATTTCTGGGTTTGAACTCGCTTCGAAGGCGCCGAAGCGGAGGTTGATACACAATTCGGCTGTCGAACGGTGGCAGAAAATACGGCCAAGGAACTGCCCCTGGGCAAGAAGAAGGGGCGAGGCGAACAGGACAAGGCAAGAAGAAGTGGATACGCAGTGACCCCACCGAATAGAACGTTCGACAACAAAATGATTTTCCAGGAGTAGTCCAGGATCAGGCGGCATACGTTTAGGCATGTGACTAGCAATTAAAAATCCGGGTCGCTCCTCGTTAGGGCGGCTCGGATCTTTTCGCTGTTGTTGGTGATGTACCTAAGGTACTTCACATAGGTACAGGTTGTGGCGTAGACGTGTTCGTGTAGCCGTCTGATCACGAGCTACGAGCAGGCACGTCCTCTCTGATCTGTACTCTGAGCTCTGGCGTATTGTGGTAGAGTGTGGCGACATCACCGACCCCGCACCAGCCTGGCCTAAAGTCAGGGCTAACCTAACCTCGAGTCTGACTTGACCTGTGCATATCACGCGCAAATGAATGCCAATTACCAAACGTCTCATTGCGCCACAACCCCCCCCCCAACCCCCCCCGGCGTGCATGATCAGATTTTCATCAGACGACGACGCTGATCGCGACGACTCCGATTAGAGTTAAACAGCGTCACCATAGAAACGAGCCCAGGTGACAACCGATGATTGTCCATGGTTCAAGCTCATTGACAAAAGCCAAAAGGCGCCAAATTTCAAATGAGCCCTGCGGCCATGATCTAACCTGCGTAGTTAATTGGCTATGTAAGAATCCGCGTGCGTAGCTGGCGGGTCGCACGCGTGCGCGCGTGTACACACAAATAATGTGTGGAGTGTCGTCCGATGTGCTGCTATGTATGCGTTACACATGATACGGCTGTGATACACCCCCCCCCTCGACGGTGTAGCCATTTGGCGGTGTGCATTGGTGGGCGTCGACTTCGGAGCATGAAGAAGCTCGCAGAAGGAACGAGCCTTCGGATAGTGGAGGAGGAATATGGTATCTCGTTTCAGGGCGAGTCTGCACCGATACGAAGCAACTCCCTGCCGTTAATTTGATCAACTTTGATTCCCTATTCGTCAGACGCAGTGAAATAAAGCTGCTCCAATCGTCTTGGGGGTTGCCGGTAGAGGGAGGACGGACGAGAAGGTGCTCTGCGAAATTCTTGCAATTTTCCCCTCAGTTCTAATTTCTCGTCGGTCTGGGTCTGTTTTGGCGGGCGTTCGAACTCAAAGGGGGTCTTTCCTGCTACTTCAGCAAGCGAACTCCCGCCTATTTTCGCGCTCTTTCCTCACTAGCTCTCGCTGTCCCTGTTAACCCCCGAAACCCCGCGATATCGTAGTGCATGTTTCGGCCAACTAGGCTTACACGAGCTCATGCTTCGGACCCCCTCGACCCCCGCTTCAGCTGTCCGAAGTATCCGCAAGGATCACTCCGAGCATGGTTGTCGATGTGCCAGTTTATTCTGTTCGTGCTTCTCGTAAAGAAGCTTGGGCAATGCCGTTTCGAGGGCGGAGAGCACTAGAACAGCTGCTTCGGTGAGATAGGCTTTAAGGTTTGGCGGGCGGGCGGGCGCGCCAAACGGCTGCTTAAAGGACGGGTTAGGTTAGGTTAGGTTCGGAGGGGTAGATGAGATGCGCCAGCCAGCCAGCGTTGCTTGCATTTGCCGACGAGCAATAGTTCTCCCGGCCTGCGTGTTCCTTCAACTTTCTCGTCTCAACGCCAGATCACTCTTTCTCGTAGTGCTGCTGCTGCTGCTGCTGGTCTGGGGGGGGCTGGTGGAGGCTGCTCTGGTGAAGGGCTAATGCATTCGGCTGCTGGACGACGCCTAAAAATGGCTACTCTCTAGGGGACACAGCAGCGTTGGCCTGGGCTTCGGCCGGCGACTTCGATGGACGACGAGAGTCTGCTTGCCCAGGCGATGCCTCGGGTGAGGGCGGGCCGCCGAGGGGTTATGGCTGAGGCCAATGCAAGACTAAGTTTTATGCTCTGATGCTCGTTGGCTGTTCTCCGTTACGTCTTCCCTTGAGATAGCCGCCAGCTGAGGGTCGACAGTCATCTCAGGCGTTGGCATTGGCCTTTTAGTGTTGGCCTGAATGGAGGCAACGTTTGCAAACGAAGACAGTTTTTCGTCGACGACGAAACCAGCGACTTTCCCGCGGACGCCTTCTACGCCGACGTGCGTCGCGTAGGTCGGCTCACAAGCGAGTTACTTCGTTCGTCCGAACACAAAACGAATCACATTCGACTGTCGCAGTCACAATCAGCGATCCGCTCGTCACGAAGGCGACGATCGATGTCGCCTGCGAAGGCTTCACGAAAAAGGCCGACCCGCAAAGGTAGAAGCTGCGATTTTGCGCAACGTAAAGCGCAACGCAAAACGAGTCTCTGTGCGCGAAAAACGTAACCGCCACGAGGACAGTGCCTTTCATAGGCGTTGACTGTCTGCGATGACTCGCACAGGAACATAACGGATAATGCAGTCACCCGAGCAGGACTGCAGGAAGCGAGGCCTTTCGAGGCCTGTTTCGTCTGTCCTCGGGGATGATCTCGTGGATGAGGGTGGCCTGCGTCGCGGAAACACACATCGAACGAAGATCGTGAACGGCATTTCGTTACGCCGTCGACTCACGGCCAGAACGCGCCATTTTGGACGCTGGATCCAAACCGAGCTTCGGGCGCTGTTTCGTGTCCGTCAGGGTGACAAACTTTTCCACTCATTTACCCCCCCATTCCACCCACCCATCCACTCGTCAGTGTGCCCGCGCAGCCTCTGGCCTGTTCCCTTTGGCATTTCGACTCGTTGACCAATTAGTTGAGTTGCCGCGAACCCCCTTACAACGTCCTGGTCTTTGCTTCCCTCTCTGTCGGGGGGGAAAAAGTCTACGACGATATCGCTACGTCCTGGTCGGCAATTCGCCAAAATGTTCGGCAAAGCCTCTCTACCTGGCGATTCCTCTTAGAATTCTCTGTTTCCAACCTCCGGCCCCTCTGAGGCTCTTGTAGAAGAATCGACTCTGTTCCAGGGAGGAGAGAGGAAGCGGCAAAGCCCTCTAACGAAGTATTATTAAGTCCCCGCGTAGGCGTCGCCCGTCGTGTTCCTTATTTACCCCCGACAGCACCCCGAACCCCTCGGCTTCTTTCCCTCTGTGGACTTCATGTCTGCCCTCGAAATTCGTCCTCAAAGCTGCCGTCGCCAGCGGCGTACCATGACCACGAAGCTCCCCTCCACCGGCCAGGAATCACGCACTCACCCCCAACAACCCCAAGAAACCCCTCGCCACCCCCAGATAGAGAGATACACACGACAGAACCAAAACGAAGCAGTCGTTGGTTGTGTGCATAGGAATTCTAAGAGACGCGTCCCGAAGCGTCTCAAAGCAGCACGCGCGCGCGCGTTTCGGCGGACCAGCAACGCCACCACCCCACAGGACGACATCAAGGGCCTCTTGCATGTCCCGCGCACGCCCCCCGCCCCCCCCCTTTCCCACAAGTTTAGCCACCACAGGAGGGCAAATCCGACCAAGCACTAAAGGAGTGCCCACAGACGGTCGATGGAGGCGAGCCAAGGGGCGCGTGGGGGCCGGTGCACTGGTTAGTAGCGGCCTCGAAGGCTGGCGGGAGCTACGCCTCCTGCCACGGGACGAGGCACTGGAGCGGTCCTGGTTTAGGCGGCCGCCGTAGATGTCCTGGTTAGTAGAAAGGCACGACAGGGACGAATAGCGAAAGATAGGACGAAGAAGGAGAAATTAGAAAGCGAGAGAGAGAGAGAGAGAGAGAGATGGTAAGGCCTGGGAAGATCTTCGTTGTTAATTGACTCTAATTATTAGAAAGCCTAGAAGAAGTTGTAGTAGGAAAGAAATAAAGGGGCCAGTCATGGCCTGCACGAGAACGGGGCAGGACAAAGGCAGGCCACCAAGAGGAAGACCAAGGGGGCAAGTGCGTGTGTGTGTGTGTGTTTGTGTGTGGTGGGGGGGAGGGGGGCAAATAACTCGATTTGCTGGCCGAGTGGGTGACTGGGCTGTTTCGTGCGGTACCATGGTTTTGGCGGCGACTCGTGGATGTTTGTCGTTCTGGGGGCCACCAGGCCAACACTGCCCTCATCGCTTACCACCACAGTTCCGTGTTTGACCACGCCGGCCTGGGGACTCCAAGCCCGTCTACGTAGTCGCCTTGTATCGGCGACGCGCAAGTACAAAACGCGACGCCTTGCCCCGCATTAGAGAGGGTCCGCACGCGTTGGCGTGCTCTACCACAGACGCCGCCCCCGCCGCCGCCCCCGCCGCCGTCGATGGAGTTCCTGTAGCTGGTCGGTGCCCCATTGTTGGCAGTGACGTAGCGAATATACGACGGACTATGAAAACTATTCGCTCTCTAGCCGGACAGTTTCGTCGCTTCCTGATTTCCGGGAAGGCCGACCGTTGCGGGCGGTTCATGGACATCCTGCACAATTGGACGGGTGACAGGACGACGATGGAAACAACGCAGAAGAATCATTTTAAGCGTGAGCGTCAACTTAGTCGGGCAACTTCACTCGGCGGGCGGCTGGAAACGGATCTTCTCTGTGAACTGAACGAAGATCGGAACCCCGGAAATCGTAACGAGCCCCGTCACTGGTTGAGCCGAAGTTCGCTGTGGCCTAGGAGTCCACGATAGGCCTTGCCGTTAACGTATTTATTAAATAAACACCTTTCGAGTTGATCGTGAGGCGACATTAAACGTGGTGACTTCGTCAGGCGGACCTCATGAATGAGCAGATGATTCCTTTCATCGTGAAGTGCACGCGAGCGCGTTCGCCCTCGATCCCCTGCGAACGTTTCGTGAGCATTTCGATGAATAAAGTGGACGCGTCTCATCGACGACGTTTCCCCTTTGTCGCCTGATGACCAGGACAGCTTCGGTTCGATGTTGGATCTCTTTGGCGGCTCTGATCGATGAGTCTGAGTATAGAGTCAGAGAAAAAGAGAATGACACAGAGCGAGAGAGATCTGAACTAGCATTTTCCTTTCGGCATCTGTACGCTCTTGTTGGTTAAATAAAAATGAACGCCGCCTTTGTTAGCACTTCATTGCACTTAATTTAATTTACACCCCCGTTAGAAGAAGTTTATTTCGACCATTCCTCGGCCGTTGCGCGCAATCAGTTCTTCTCGCTAACTTATTCATATGAAGACAAAAAAAAAAACCAATCAAGAACTACTCCAAAAAATCCGACGCGCCTATTCCCAGAAAATGTCCTTGTTTTTGTTTTCGCTCGCAAGTGAGCGTCAAGAGGTAACTCTGACGGACGCCTCTGATCAGATCGAAGCTCCTTGTCGCTCCGTAAGATCAGACGAAGCTCGGCCACCCAATTTCTAGCGAATCACGGCCGATTCAACGGGCGCTTGCCTCGTCGAGAAGTCGTCGCCATTTCGTTGATCTGGGCATTTTTTTTTCTCTCTAGATCGGCGGCGATTCATAATCATCTCAGAAGGTCTTCAGAGCGCCCAGCATGCACCGCACCTCATGCACGAGACCAGTCAGCTACGAGGAATTCGGAAGATCCGTCGCGAAGCGATTCGCAAGCTCGAGTACTACTCAGCAGAGAACAGAAGAACAATTGGAAGACCACCAGATCTGAGCGGGTGGGTGCCGAGTTTATGCGCAATCTGCCGTTGTTGGTCGAATTCTCAAAAAGCCCGAACGTTCTTCTAGCCGAGACGAAATAGTATAAACACCCCCAGTGGCTCTACTCATCGAGGGCCAGCCGATCTTCTTTGTCGCTCCTCTTCCCTCAGTTTCGTTGTCTCTCTTTCTCTCTGCAGCGTCGTGATAATGTCGCCATCGAGACCTCGCCGTACCTCGACACACACCTTCATGAAGACTTTAACGAGCCAGCAGTGGCGCCTGTCTGATCTCAGATCCTGCATTACTTTGGCAGGGTGTTCTTGTGGCGTTTTTAGTCTTCATCTCGGAGGTATTAATGGCGACGCGGCTGTAGGACGGCTACAGAGGGACTCAGAGGGATCCATCCAGGCAGGGAAGTCTGCGCGGGAGGACCGCTCACGGTCGGCCTGTCCAAGAAGCCCGGCGGGGTCTTCAATCGAGTTCGTTGTCTAAGAAGAACCGGAGCATGAGCGGGGTGAGCTTCGCGACAAACGCCGAGACATCGCACGATCACGAGGCTCTTGCTCCGAGGGTGGGAGCTCCGGGGGGACTTCGCTGTTGCGTCGGCGCCGGCAAGCGAATTCGGGAGGAACCGGACGCCCGGAGGGAGCCGAGTGCCGAGACGATGGGCGAAAACGAGAAGCGTCGGCGCTCCGCGCACGACGCTAGAATGCGAGCGAGAGGTGCCTCTACTGTGCTGCGGTATCTCGACGACGCGTGGCTCGGTGGCGCGCCGGCGCTCGTGGAGCTCCGCGCCCGCGCTCTGCTCGGAGGTGCTCACTCGCAACGGTCGTTGGAAGGGGCCCCGAACTCTTCTCGGCGCCGGCGACTCGAGGCGAAGATGCGATGGGAAGAGCTCGTTAGGATGTAGGGAGAAGATCTAAGAGTGTGCTCGCCATAGCTAAGATATCTCGCGGCAGTGCTCCGGCCAACCCGGTTTGTGTGCTCCGAACGAAAGCTGACTGAAGGACAGAGCACCCAGACTGGTCTTCGTACGCCGCTAGAGAAATCGGCACAACCTGGTCGAGTCTAATTTGTAGTCTCAACTCTTTCTATCGATCCGACGATCTGACGGTGCCTGACACTGTTTCTCAACAGCTACCTTCAGCGATGTATGTGTGTGTGTATGTGTGTGTGTGTGTGTTCTGTGAGTTTGCCTTGAACATCACAAAATGGCTAGATTTAATCCTTGACGTCACACCGACCTGCGTTTCATACGATGATCGACTTCAGATCATCCCTCACATGACGCCAGGTCGCCAGTGTCGTTTAGGACTTATGACAGCGGCCACTATACGAATTGCGCACCGTTTTATGATCGGTGTAGCCAACTGACATAAAATATGGAATATGTTTGTTGCAGATCGACCTCAAAGCGACATCGGTCCTATTCTAGTACACGCGGTTCTTCACTGGTTCGTACTTCATTCAGGTTCATCGTTTCTGTGAAGTCTCAATTGCAACAAATAGAACATTTAGCTGGAATATTCTCCACTCGGACATGGAAGATCTTCAGGGAAACGAAGAACAGGTCCATGCGCATGCACTCGACTTGCAACGGCAGACGCGTTCCTGACGCGTTCCTGACGCGTTCCTGACGCGTCCAACGTGTGCTTCAAAGGACACGGCCTATGAACGAACGCGCGGATCCAGTTCGACCTATCTAGTTCGTCTCCGGCTTGCAAGCGCAATTCTAAGCGCAACTCTAAAAGAGGCTGGCGCGATTTCTAGATGTGAAGAGACGACAGCGTCGGACTGCGTTGGTTTGTCACTTTGTGTCTTCGTTCCGCGCGGCGGGCGTCGCGTTCGGCCTCGTTCGTGCAGAACGCGTTCTTCATATTCGAAGGCCACGCTAGGCCTCCTCCTCGTCCTCATCTAACTTCGATCGCGAATCGGCAGATTTCAATTGCGTTGAGCAATAGCAGCTTTTTATGAAGTCTAAATTTAGTCGAAATTCGCCCTACGCGCGCGTCTGAGCCATTGAGGCGATTGCGTCATCTAACGTGGCCGCCATCCGAGCACAGCATTTCCTTCAGGGAACCTCACTCTAGGTCGTGTCCTGAGCTTGTTCGCATCCGGTTCGGACGAGCAGACGCAGTTCAGAGACATCTCCATATCGAAGGCAACCGGTTCGTGTATAGAAAATATTGTTAACCGGCAAAAGCGCTCTGAATCACCTTCGTCGCTGATCGGGAACGGCACCTCTTAGCCATATGCACCTCTTGTTCTCCTGCCCTCAGCCCGACTCGCGAAGACTCGAAGTGAGCTTCTGACACCGCAAGCCAGCGCTGACTTCGGTCTTCGAACCTTGGGGGCCCGGAAATATTCCAAAAACTTGGCCGGCGTTGTTCGAACGTCCGCCGTTCTATTCATTTCGGCGCCGATGCTGCTCCGAGGGGTGGTGGTGGCCCCTGCCCTCGTCCTCGGATTTCCTCCCATCGCCAATACCCAATCATCGCATTCCAAGGGAACACGAGAGGATCCTTCCCAGCATCGCCAGCCTGCGCAATGTAGGTTCGGTCTGATCGCCGCGCAACGGCCGTTGGCATCTTGCCGATCAGACGGGTCCATAGGCCCCCCCCTAGCAGGCTATCGGCCTAGCCCAAAACCCCTGAAGACCTGCGTAGTCTCCTCGGAAGGAGCCGCCCCGGGTGGCGTAACCAGATGAGCACAGCACCTGAAACCACCACAGATGAGTTCTACTTTTTTTTTTTCTCGAAGTCTCATACCCTCAAGGTACCATAAAGCGCTCGACCTGGTACGGCGGATGCTACTCGCTAGAAAGAGCCTCAGTTGCGCCATAGCAGAGCCTGTTCTTAACTAGTCAGTCGGCCAAATCAGGCCGGCCTGTGCCTGTGCAGGCCATTTCAGAAGCAGGTCGACGAGAAAGGGTAAATCTAGAGAATAGCACATGACATACGCACTATTTTTTTGTTTTTTTTTTTCGCGCGCGCGCGCGCGCTAGACGAGAGGCTTCATATTGCCTCCTCACAAGCAGGCCTCAGGCGTGTTACTACTAAGCGATGCGCTTTTTGCACTTTGACATTCGTTAACAAACTTCAAGCAATAAACATTCCGAGTTTTTTGGTTGGTTGGTTTTTTTTTTTCTTGATGATTTATTTAGATTATGCCCTAGGAAAACGTATAATTGTTTCGTTTTCGCGTAGCCACGCCGCGCACGAAAACGATTTCTATGTCCGATCCAAGCAAGAGGGAGGCGAAACAATTCGCAGTGATGTTCTATGGGAAAGCTGCGCACGGGCTTAGGAGGACGCTGATTTCACAAACGAGCATTTTGTCATGACAACAAAACTGATTTAGGCTACTCGGCCGCCCCAGGCCTACGAGCCAGGCCTTTAAGAGCCATATTTCGCCTGTATAGGGTAACGATAGGAGGTGCGAGTTTCGTACGCTTTGTCCTGCCCCTTGCGCTGTGCGTCGGTCTAGGGACGGCTGGATTGAGTAGTACTTTTGGTGGAGAAGGCCTTAGATCAGGCCATTCCTGCACAGCTCCAGAAAAACGAGCCAGAGCCCGCCGGGCTGGCGACCAGAGGGGTCCAGACCGCCGAAGCAAATCTACGAGTCCGAACGGTTTCGGGTGGGTCGACGCGCGGCAGAAACAATACCGCCATCTGCTCCTCTGGCCGTCGTCCGAAGAAAAAGCCACAACCGATTTCCGAGGAGAGGCCGATCCTTCAGGTCGATCCTTTAAGCCGAGACGAAACGGCACAAGAATATCCGTGCGCGAGTCTCTCTCGACTGGCTGGGGGGGGTACAGCTCAGATGCCGATACGCCTGTCCAGGGCGTCTCCGCGCGCGAGAAACGATCCGCGGCGGCCCGACGACGGCCAGCGGATTCGGGCCTCGACGGCTGAGCCTGCTGAAAAAAGGACGATTAGTCGACCGAAAGAAAAAAACACACTCCGACGGATAGCCGAGCACCGCTCAGAGCCGGCCGAGCCGTCCCGCCCACAATCGATGCTGAGAGAAAGTTGGCCCCCACCTCCTCCACGCCGCTAATCAGGAGAGACCGCGTGAGACGGGTTAGTGAAACCGTCATTGAAGTGGGCCCGAAGTGTGAAGTCGATGAGCGGCGGCAGGACTTGAACGAGTCAAGAAAATGACTTCGTTTCGATGTTGTTCTGCGCGCCATATCGCCACATGGCCATACCGAGGTGACATGATCAGTCATCAGAGCTGACGAACGCTCTATCGCCGATCACGTCGCCTGTGCCAGCCTCACTCAATGGCAACCTGTTCGAGCTTGCAGCTGCCATAGATTCCTCATCGCGCATTGACTGGCTATGCAGGCCACTCGCATCGTTGGGGCTCCGTTCGTGCTCTGAGATACCATCACCAGCCAGCTCAAGGCAACGCATCTCTTACATAACCAATCGAAATATGGCCACTGGATTAGGCTGTGGTGGTGGCGGTGGCGGTGGTGGCAGGAGTTCCGCACGCAGAGATGCGGCGCTTTAGCACGGCCTGGCTAGGACGGGTTCGTGCATTGCCCTGTATGAGGTACGCGACACATGTCCTGAATCAAGGCCGAAGGGCGCGTCGTGCTGAGGGCCGATCGTAAAATGTGATTTTCGTTCGTCTTCTGCCTGCGAGTGACTTCTGCCGATGTGGGATCGTTTTCGCTAAGGACAAACCCATGAAAAGTCCTCATAGGCCACGGTCATCTCCGGATCATATTCGGATCCAGGCCATTTTCATCGAATTTCCCCCTCGCGTAGCCTCCTCCGTGCCCTCGAGTTCGCAGACGGACTCGCTCCGAGACTCCGATACTCGTGTCATTGGCACAAAAGCTTGAAAATGCATTTTTTTTCCGAGCACTTGCCATACCACAGTCGGAGCGCCTCACCTCGGCGGACGACCTGGTAGATCTGGCGACCTGGTAGAATCGTCAAGTAGATCTACCCTTCCTCGGCGGTTATTGGTAACATCTCAGTCCGAATCGTTCACCTGAGGACCGACCTGGCCCGCCCGGTGGATCCGCCTAAGTGACATCCGCATACTCGAATTGCTGGATAGAACCGACCCCTCAGTCAGCGGACTCAGGGGGTGCGGCCAACGTGCGCGCGCGCGCGCGCTCGAACCCCCGTGCGCGCTTCGATATCGGCTAGATCCGCTCGTTGCCAATTAAATCGGCTCTCTCGATAGCAGCTTCAGTCGGCCTCGGTGCTCCGGGCGTCTATCCGAATCAGCGACGACTTCCTTTCTGGCGGCATCCCTTTCTTGCATGCGGCCGACGCCACCGTGAGGGATCCGGATAGAAGCCGAAGAGCAGAAGGTTACGACGCGTTGCATCTGCACGTGAAGGTCATCCGCCTCCTACCTAAAGAGAAGTGAGAGACATTTGACCTAGAATTGTCCCAGGTTCGATATAGGTTGGCCAGGCTAGCGGACAAGGGTCGGTGAGCTTCCTTGCGCGCTCCGGCCGCTCGTCTATCTGTCGCTTGGCGTAGCTCATGCACTCACTCACCTTCGTAGGTGCTCCCGTAGGCTCCTCCAGACCTTCTTGGCGATTTGTGTAGACTAAGACGGCCGAACTCCGCGACAGGCGCTCAATGTCGACTCGTGTGGAGCTTCCTGGCCGGGGGTCTGCTGAGCGACTTCGAGCGAGGTCGCCTCGGTCAAGATGTTCTCCGGCGCTCCGCCTGAGTTCTCCTCGGAGATAGGTGGCTGGCTGGCTCTCTGTGGAGTTCTCGAGGTGTGTGTGTGTGTGTGTGTGTGTGTGTGTGTTTATGCGTATGCGCGGGCGTTAGCCTTCGAGAGTGTGCGTGCGCTAGCTTTGTCTGCGCCAAACAACCTTGTTACAGCCTCGATAGGGTGAGTTGGTCGCGGTCCTATAGGACAATAAGTGCGGATCCTGCGTGGCCTGCCCAGACGCACACACCCGACCTCGCCGCCTCTAAATGGCCTCCCTCGACGAGCACAGGCCGTCGATAAGCGGCCGCCAGGCCGAGGTCGCGTGGCCTTTGTTGGCGGTTGCCGGATGATGTCGTAGGTGTGTGTACCTTCTGCAGGGTGGCGAGAGAGAGAGTGACGCCACGAGGGAAGTCGCTCGACTTCGGCCTTCGAAGAAACTGGGCCCGACGAAGGAGAACGAAGGAAACACGCACAGACCCACCAGCAGTCGCTGTCATTGTGGAACGGCTCCGGTCGAGGCGCTCGTCGAGAAACTGTAACGAGCGAGAATAAAATCTGCCACTCGTTGAAAGAAAAGCACAAAAAGGTGGCGGCTATGGCCGTATGCGCGTGGAGTGTGCGGATAGAAGTTTTCGGCTAAAATAGAAAAAAGCACTTCCTGCTAGAACAGGACGCTCTGTGCCGACTGGCAGGACAGACAAACGTGTTTCGCAGTTAAACATGACGCTCGCCTAGTCGCGTTTCGAGCGAGCCTAGAAAGTCAGCCGAGCAGGAACAACAACGAAAAATATGACTCGTTTTGCCCACCGCTGCTACGAGTGGGGCATTTCCCGATAGGCTGAGCGGCGTCACCCCTCGAACGTCTTTGCTATTTAGTATCGAAAAGTCATATAGCTTTTTACGGCTAATAAAGTTGGTTGTCGTTCAACATCGCCGAACTCGCGTAGATGAACCAGGATGTCGCCATCTTGGAAGTGAGGTGTGCTCGACGTGAGCTTTCGTCGGTCCTGTGGGGAATTCATGTAGCCGAATTGCACGTGGACTGGAAAGTCGAGAGGCCATATTTTCGAGCTGGAATATTTTCGAACAAACTGCCTTAGAATAGAGAATAACACCGCCACTGGCTGTTGTATGACATCTATCTGGCCTGGCCAGATCGAAACAGAAACATTCGGAAAGAGCTCGTTCGTTCAGCTACTTCACTAGTACTTCACTCCGAAGTGCGTATTACTGAATACATACAAATAGGTAAAAACACAGAAAAAACAGCTATTCTATGGTAGCTTGCAGGATGTCGACACAGTCGATATTCTCTACTAGAGCAGATTTCTTTCTCGTTGCTGTAACGCTCTGTGTGTATAGGAGCTGTGTGTGTGTGTGTGTGTGTGTGTGTG
>MNPL01015480.1:28531-38883 GCA_002081605.1 Tropilaelaps mercedesae | reverse complement strand
GTGGCGGAGGGGGCGCCGCAGGGGGACGGGGGACTGTGACCGCCGCGCGTTTCAGGTGCACGCGCTCCCCTCGAAGGCTGGATAGCGCTCCCCGATGGTCGATCCCGAGAGGAGTAAAGCGCATTAACTGCCTTTTACACTCACCCAGCGAACAGACGACAACTGAGTGCAGACTATGCTGGGGCTCGTACACATGTGAGAATGCGGAGGGGGGAAAGTGAGAGCGCGCGAGAGGGGAGAGAGAGAGAGAGGGGGTGTAGCCATTTGGGTGCAGCTCGATGGGGACTGGATAGACAAGTGCGGTCGATATCAACGGAGGCCGTCAAGCATCTGTTTATGGAATGAGCAATAACGAGTTAAGGGCTAATGGCCATTTGACTGTTCAGGCGCGCACTCACGACAGTGACGAGGGTCACGATGTCTTTGCTTCTACGAATCGTCCGTAAAACGGCCGGATACGAGGTCGAGGACTAACGAAAGCTGAAGAAATCGTCGATGAGCTACATTGACGCCATAGTTCAGACGGAGAAAGAAGAAAAGCGTGCACTGAACAATGGACCACAGGGAACAGATACGCCATAGCCGTTCAATAGTGAACACGCGGAATTGTTTCATGCAACGCCTATTCCTTAAAGGGGGATGATGATGATGATGAGTAGGAGAAGGAGTAGGAGGAGGAGGAGGAGGAGGTTGAGTGTCTCTAATGGATGTCCTTCGGCAATCGGTCATATTTGGTGTTACGACACTGTCCGTTCGGCTAACCAACGGATCTTCTTCGGTATGTGAAGAACGACGTACACACAAACAGGAAGACAAAACGGAGCCTCCAAGCACACAAAGAGAGAAGGGACAGTAAACGCCTCAGAGTAGGAAGGACGCGATTTATGGGAGATTTCCCCGGCAACCTTTAGAGACAGGTGGGGGTTAGTGATGTGGGCGGTCACTCACTGTGTTGATACAAGTGTGTGTCAAGCTCCCGGCTCCACTCGGAGATCATCTGAAATCGATGGGGGATCATCGTGACGCCTGATCAGCAGCGACCGCGTCTACAACGCTTTCGAGGTGGAGAGGAACAGAGATCTCCCTAGATCGACGACGGAAGACAAACAAGCGGACGAATTGGAAAAAATGGGTGGTCGACTTAAGTGTTTAGATTGTTACATCGTCGATCAGAGTCGGCCACACGAGCGCACGTTAGTCACACACATACACACACACACACACATACACGCACAAACACACACACACACATACACACACACTGGCGCATGTCAGCGAGGAACGGTCGGCCCCCATCATGCCTCGGGGTGACGGCCGGCCCCCATCATGCCTCGGGGTGACGGCCGGCCCCCATCATGCCTCGGGGTGACGGCCGCCCGAGCAAACGTTCGTGTCGGCAATGCGCGATGTGGGACAAAGCGATTTCATCCGTCACAGCTGATGGCTGCACTGAACCCAGCTGAGTGTCGCGACCGCTTCGAGTGGCGGGCGATTTCAAAATTCGAGCGCTATATAGAGCCGTGGATCAGGGGATATATTTTGGCCGAACTCGCTCCGACCCCTTTGTTGGCGTGAAGTTATAACTGATATTAGTCGATGCTGCTGCTGCTGCAGATGGACGAATGGCGTCAGATGAGAGTAGCGATCGTTCTATGAATGTATGGCTGAGCAGTGTCGTTGTCTACTGCTTACGATCGAGGCGCGCAGACGTTTGGACGTCTGTCGTCTCAGCTAGACAAAAGGGTGAGGCAAAATCGAGACCGATCTCTTTCGTACTCGTAAGCACGTCAGCTATTTCTGGTTGCCGTAGAGGACTCTGGTGAGCGAAGTACAAAAACGATGAAGTCCTTCCACTGTCCACGAATTGACTGTTCGCCGGGTCGGGCGTGCGCCGTGTCTCGGCTCATGTGTCCTGTTTAGCCTGACTCGGCCAAATGGAGTTATTAAATTCGCGTTAATTTTCCACCGTAGCACGAGCCACTCGATCACATCCGATCGCCTTTGTCGTCGTGTTCGCCAAACAAACAGATCGGCCGATTAGTGAGTGAAGCTGGCCCATCATAGGTCGCGCTCCGCCTTGGCCATGTTGAGCGTCTCAACGCTCGAAGATCGTGTGTGCTCTGAAGACCGCAGATCGCCTCCGGCCGTCGCCTAGCGAAAGCCGTCCCGCTTCAGCTATCGGCGACGTCTCATCACTCACCGAAGATGCCATAGAGTAGCGAGTGACGCATGCGACGACGGCGTCGTCGTCTAGATAGATTACGATAATGTTCCCCTACGGACAGACGCCAGAAGCCGCTGAGCCGACACTCACTCAACGGAATATGGCCGCGGGAATCAGGGGGGTGACCAGCTATTAGTTAGCGGACTTGCGAACACAAATGCATTCAGTTTCGAGCAAACAATGGCAATTTACGTCGCACCGTTACAGTCCATAGCGGCGGCGGCGGCGGCGGCGGCGGCGACGTTCGGGGAAAATTCAACTTGGATGCTAAGAAAAATCGCTCACCTCCGCCGTAATTGCTCCCCGATCGGCCAGAGGTTGGCGACCAGCTACTGAACGCCATAGGTTAGGTAGGCCGGTCGTCACAAAGGTCCGAAATACTCTGTACGGATGTCTCCGCCTAATTAGAGCAGGACCTAGTAACGAAGATAATTTCGAAACATCTCAACGCACGGCGTTGAGATGTTTCGAAATTGTTTAGAATAAACGATAGAGTGTGATCGTGTCTAGCGATGAACTGAACCGCTATCGGCTCGATGAGGAGTCAGAAACCTCTACCGGGGGACGCCGAAGAACACGGAACGCCCGATATTCGCCGACCGAGAGTAGATGCAGATACACTCGATACACATCCATAGCGAAAGTCAGTGTCGTTCAGATATTGGCCGCCAAGTACGGCCTAAAGCGGCCTGGCGACACCCTGGCCGGCGTAGTCGTATCATCCCGTGACAAAAACGAATAAAACTCATCCAAACGTCCAAATCGACGCCGCGATGTCGTCGTGCAACGATGCATAATGCGAAAAACGTCTCGTTGGCTACGAGTTGTGCTCATAACAACAGCAACGACAATTCCCCCTCCTCCTCGTATAAAAGCCTCGCATAGGCCTCGTTCCCGTGGTAACTTGATGCGTTCAATGCTGCGTTTGTCTCCTCGAAGTGGAAGCCGACGATTGCGCATTTTCTGTCTCTACGTTGTTTGTTTGTTTGGCCTGCGGTTTGTGTCGCGGCGCATTTGGGTCGGCTGTAAACGTCACCCCATTCATACAGCGGTCGTCTCATCTTCGTAGCATCTACCCCCCTTCCCCCCCCCGCGCTGAACGAAACCTAAAATGGTTCTCACCTGCGTCTCGGAGACACACTCTGAGACGGCTGCCTTCTCCACATGCGGCGCCATGACACCCGACACGAAAGCACAAGGCGGCGGTAGGTGAAGAAAATTAGAAGGCAAAGCAGCAACATAAGTAGGCTAGCCCAGTCCGAGGCTGGGGTGCTTCGTAACGTCCCGAAGCTTTTACAGGTGGTGACGGCTGGGGGCGCGATCTGTGACTGTCTCCGGGCGACTTCGATGAACGCTCCGGGGATGAGGATTCGGCTGCGTACGGAGCGCGGCTCCATAGGCTGTAACGTGGCGTTACTGATGATGGTCGTACAGCGGTCGCGTATGCCTGACACAAGTTGACAATGCACAGGTGCTTGCGTACTCGTCTGCTGACACTTGAGCCGCTTGCTGTGCTCGTCCTCGAAGGCCTTCTAAGGCCATCCATGCACGTCGACATTGACTGCTCTCTTTTGGGTGACGTTCGACGCTCGAGTGTCGGGCCTTTGGCTGGCTCATTGGCCAGCCGGTTCGAAGTCCCGCTGGCACAATGAGCATTATGTCTTCGTACCCGGCTATGCTACATGGATAGATCGAGCGTGTTGTGCTTTATGCGGAGTTCAGGTACACCTTTGTGGTGGTGCGAACGCTCCTGCTACATCGAAGCACATACTGAGGCTAGCGTTGATGTTTGGGCATGTTTCTTTCGTTCAATAGCGGAGTGATTGCTTATCGTTGCATTCCTGCTTATGCTCGATGCTTCCGTGCAAAAATTTTCCGCTTGCAACGACGTCGATAAGATGCTGTGTACTATGCTCCCATTAAAATGGAGCGTCATTAGACGACAAACTGCTAATGGAAAACGCCTACAAAAAAGCTTAGCTTATCGATGAAAACATAAAAAGCCGACAAAAACGCTAGAAACAAATTAGAAACGGCATGATTAACAACAACAGCAACAACAGTAGCACAACAGCAGCAGCAGCAACAGCAGGAGCAGCAGTAGCAGCAACAACAGCAGCAGCAGCAGTAGCAACAACAACAACAGCAGGACCAGCAGCAGGAGCAGCAACAACATCAGCAACAACAACAGCAGCAAAAGCAGCAACAACAGCAGCAGCAACAACAGCAGTAGCAGCAGCGGCAACAAAATAACAAACATGTCAGGATAAAAATGTCGTTAGATAGTCCGATACAAAGCACGTACTTGTCAGTTATAGATCACTTAGCTAGCTGGTCGGTTATGATTTGCAGACCTAGAAAGTCATCGGTGACTCTGCAAAATGGCATTTAGGTGGCCAAATCATGAACTGCGATTTATTCCAGCCTCCAGTTTATTCATCAATTTTACATTCTGTATGTGGCTGCCAAGCTTCCCTCTAGCTTTTTTCGTTCTGACGTTTATTTGTGCTTTGTTCGCACCGTCATTTCTCAAGATCAGAAGGCACCCCCATCTGCATTTGGCCATGCCATCTTGCCGGCTTCAGGTATTCCCACCGAAATTCATACACGATCACATACCTCGAATCGGTCACCACAGACACTCGTGTCCGAGCTACAGGTTCGACAAATTTGATTTGTACATGTTTCGTGTCACCCGCTCCTATGAGATCCGTGAGTTACGTCCAGACCATTATCCGGCACATTCGGACTTCCGGTGAAGGCATCGAGGAGCGAACGAAGTCTCGACGGTTGCTCGGATTTGAACGGACTTCTACCGAAGAGGGCTACTGTTGAATTTTGGCTAGTTTTTTTTTCAGCACCGATCATCGGCCAACATTTAACGTTCATGGTAGTACTTTTTGCACTATTTCGTAAGACTGATCACCCGATATAAATGTAAATATGCGACGGCGGGCATCGAACGCGGCGTGCACCACCTACGTGCCTCCTCCGGTCGCGTCAAGGCGCACACGAATGCACCCCAGAGCCACCGAGCTCGACTGAATTTTGCCTACTAAGTGGGCTTGAACGGTCAAATCAATGGTGTCTACGTGAACGTGTGTATGTATTTAAACCTATACGTGTGTGTGTGTGTGTGTGTGTGTGTGTGTGTGTGTTTCTTTGAATGGTGGCCTTTGTAGTAGGCTGTAATGTCCAATGAGATACTCGAAAGGCTCAGCAGCAGACAAACGCAAATTCGATATTTCTAGACCAAACTTCCTAGACACTTTTAAGCCTTGCACTCTCGTTCGAGCGCGACTCGTCCCGCCAATGAGAATGTTTCTCTGCTCAACGGGACGTAGAAAGCGGGTACATTTCACATGAGCGGTATATTCCAATGAGTGGATCTGAGCCATCGTACGGGGCCGATATTGGAATGTACCCGCCGCTTAGACCCGACGAAGGCACAGCTGGTCGATGCCATCGCGGATCCACAGGCGGCCGAAGTGGTCCAAATATCTTCCACCCGAAAGATCGAGCCACTTCGTTTGTGACTACCACCTCCCATTTCCCGACCCGTAGCCCTGCGTAACGCCTGATCTAGCCCGATCTCGGCTGCCTCAGGACTCAACTCCACGATGTGAGCAAACATATTGGGTTACAATATATCTCGTTCGGAGACTCTCGACAGCCTCAGCACGCGGCGCTCGCCTCTCCGATCCCCATTTTCCCTCAATCTATCTCCTCGAGAGCGAGAGAAAGCGACCGGGAGACCCCATCCGCCCCAGGATCGAGTCGGCCCGACACCCCCGGAGCACGTTCTGAACCAACTTCATCGAGTGCGAGAGACATCATCAATCTGAACTTTTGATCAGGAACAGCCCCGATCGCCAATTTTCGCCACTGCCTGCTCCGCCCACACATCCGAAGACTTCCTACATGAGGATATCGGCCAATGCTTTTGCATGTTCTCGCCATATTTTTTCGTACTCAGAAAATAGCCAAAACGATCGCGGCTTTCCCTACGTCGGACCGACGAAAAACGCGCCTAAGTACACGTAGGCCTACACGGGTGAAAAACGTCAATTTTTCAGAAATACAATAAACACTGATCCTGACAACATTCTGATCGTAGTTTGACAAATGTGGCCGGTGTGAACGTTACTGGAAATTCTCTTACATGAGGACATATTTTTTGAGCACGACTTTTCATTGGTGAGCACAATTTTCGGTCACTCTGTCCCGGTGCAGTGATTCGTACAGATAAGTGTAGGTGGTTGTTTCTTTGTTTGTTTTTTTTTGTTTTTTTTTTTCAACATTACCTAATGACACAGTTCGGAAAAGTTACGGTGGACTTTTCGCAACGAGCTGTAAATAGTTATCCTCGACCGTGCATTTGGCACCCCGTCGAAAAGTGTCGCTGTCGAATGCCTTGTCGGCGGGTGTCCGTGCGACGCGCTACGAGGCGTCATGGGGATCTACCAACAACTGGCAACAAGTTCATGCGATTACTTTGTGCGACCTAACCTAACAGGCGTTGACCAAACAACCCCACCAGCGTACGGCGATGTGGCAAACAGCAGAAAATCCACCACCTACATCGTTGCGACGCTTGTTCCGTCCACTCGCCCGCGACCTGTCGCATTATTCTTTAGCCGGTGAATTCATCCATCCGATCTCGGATGTCGTGAACCGTCTCTCAAGCGCGTGGATGGATGTCAGCAGTTAAACGTGTGTGTGTGTGTGTGTGAACATTTGACCTGTAGCGTTGAGCAAGCGTACGTTGAGACGCTTTTTACGTAACGCGGTGCCGCGCGTAAGTCTGGCGTCGATTCGGACAAGGTCGACTAAAATGCTGCTACGCTAACGGGTCTACTCTTTTTGCGGAGTCGTCTGCGCCAAGGTCATGTCGAAGGTCGCCCAGTCGAGGCCTGCGACTGGTCCGATTCCGGCAAACGGCGCGAACTCTCTCGGCTTCCGAAACTTCCGAGTTCGTTGAAACTCGGCTTGGCAATGGTGTGCCATCCTCAGCTATTGGCCTCCTATATGGAAAGGGCGAGGGAATCCTGACTAGGAGAACTTACGACGGCAGCCAACAGACGGACGACGTCGAATTTTGCATACGCCAACACAACCACACAGAGCAGCATGTATCCACCACATCTGTCTCGTTGTCGTCGACAGGCGGAACGACAGCGACAGATGACGCCGACGTATCGTCGAGAAGGTTCGCCAGTCTTTACCAAAAAGTTGTCTCTCCGCTCTGTTTGCAGTGTTGACAACGAGCAAATGATGCTGAGGCAGCCACTCGCCGGCTGTAGCGATGACCCGCTAAAACGCGATCGCTGCGGTTGTATCCGGTGTATCCGAAAATGTCCTTTCTGGCTTTTCGGGCAGCAGCGACAGCACGCACTAGCGTCGAACGTTATTCGCCGTAACTGAGACGCCTGTTAGTGGCTCGCATGCAAATCCCTTGCAGCGAAAAACATAGTCAGCTGGCTGTCATTTAGGAAACTGTTACTCCTCGCCAATGTCAATCACGTATTCGTGCGCGACGGCATTATTTCGAATTTTCATTGGCGAACGACATAGGCGACGGGGCGGTGGAACGAAAAGAAAAAAAGTGATGGAGAACACGCTA
Source organism: Tropilaelaps mercedesae (assembly GCA_002081605.1). Classification (NCBI taxonomy): domain Eukaryota; kingdom Metazoa; phylum Arthropoda; class Arachnida; order Mesostigmata; family Laelapidae; genus Tropilaelaps; species Tropilaelaps mercedesae. The sequence goes on along the minus strand of MNPL01015480.1, from coordinate 31,036 downwards.
CTGGGGAAACTTGCTGGCCAACTTCATCGACTCGTAACGGAGGTGTTTTTTGTTCGACGACCTTAAGGCAGTATTAATTTGGTAGTTAAGGGTGGACGAAAGCTAAACGAATCGGACACGTCCTTTTCTTTGGCATCTAGTCAACTTACGGTCGGTCGTACGTTGACTCGACGTTCCGTCAAATTTCGATTTGTTTGCTTGCTACATGGCCGGCGCGTCATGGCGGCGTTTGCGTCAATGACCTGTGAAGCGTCGTCGTCAACAAAGGACAACAACTTCTATAAACACTCGACCACTTGGAACTTATTGGCGCTGTTTCATGGTCGCTTCCAATTAACAAAACGCAGCTGCACGACAAGCCCGACGCGCGCTCGCATGCTGCGCAGTGTCGTTAACCTCGACGTGTTCGACGCCACACTTTGAGCGTCGTGATGATTTCTTGTGTGAACGGAAGCCACAACAACAGCGGCACATTAGCCCAGCGACGGCTGTCGCAGGACGAAATGAAGGCCGAAATGAAGGAGAATTTATTCGGCTCCTCGTAGAACATGAAATTCGATGATTGCCTCAGGCACCATTTTCTGGCTGCGTTAACATTAGCGGTTGCTTAGTCTCAGATTACTCGGTTGTCATGCCAAAAAAAGGTCTTCGCTCTGCCTGGCCCTCGAATCGCGACTCTGAGAGCAAACATTGCGACGTTGCTGATCTTTCGGTTACCAGCGGAGCCCAATCTATTTATTTTTTTAATTTTTTTTTTGTTTTTTTAATGCCAAACGACTGCTACTGGGGAACATTTAGATCGCAGACGAGCGCTTCCAGAAAAATCATATCGGACCCAACACGGGTGACCCTTGACGCTTCGCCGTACCTAGCACAGCTACCGTTATGTTGTTGTTGTTCGTCGTCGTCGTCGTCGATCGATCAACGCGATGCCCCGTCTGCAATGAACTTATCCCATGGAAACGTACTTTTCAGCCGGGATGGTAGTCCGCACCCATCGTTAAGTGCTCACAGTTCGTGGGGGCTCGCGCTAAGGGAACGGTTCCTTCGCTTGACGCAGATACGATGCTGCTGCTGCTTCTGTCGTTATTTGAGAATGTTCGCTTCGTTTGACGAACAGTCGAACTGACCGAGCTGGGCAAATGGCCTTTAGCAAGAAAAGTGTCTCTCTCGTCATTTCCGCAACTTTCCTTCGTGTTCCGCTCGTTAGCGCAGCCGACGGTCTCGATTCCGGTGTAAGGTTTCACCGGTTTGCCCGCGTTCTTCTATTTCGATGATAATTTCGTATTTATGAAGGATACTCGTTCGTGTTTGAGCCAGGCCGTTGTTCTTGGCGGTGACGCCGGCACGAGATGAAGGCAACCGACAGGGGGCGAATGAAAAAGTGCCGATGAATATGGGACAGGCGCGGTTTTTACAGCCAGGCGCGACCTCTCTGGGGGTGCCTCCGCCGCTCAGTCCAGTTGAGTAGAGTGTTATGGTAATTCCTTTCGGCGAACTCTCTTGACGAAAACTGCCACGTTCCTTCAGATATCTGCTCTCACACTTACTTGGCTCAGTCAGCGGACGAGGGGGCCTGTCCTCGCTGGCAAAACTCTTAGGGCTGAGGGGCACTTTGCTATCCGCTCGTCTGGCCGAGGCGACCCCGGGAAGGCGTTTCGGTTCTAGCAGACGGGGGCATCTTCCTCGCACGAAGTCTTTTGTCCCGAAGCAGCGAAGGCGTTCGCTGTCTTCCTAATTGAATATTCCATTGCCCTCCGTTACTTCATATCTCGGGAGAGCTACCGCGAGCACTTCATACTTCACAGCCTCGCCCCTGTTCGCCCCGGAACTGTACAGCGGAAATCTAAATAGGAACACCAGGGAATTCAGGAGGCAGTGTGTGAACTATGGCTAACTCCGCGCGTAAAAGTGGCTGCATAGACCGCAAACGCCCGTCATCAGTCTCTCACTCTCTCTCACTTTCTCTCGCTGTCGCTCTCTGGCCTTCCGCCCGTCCACAAATCGACAACTAAGTTCCCGACATCGAACGACTGGGGCTATCCCCGATGGGGCCTCAAAGTCTTGCAGGATCGCCTAGCTACTAGGGGTGGGGCCACTCCAGAGATCGTGGGTTTTCAGCCTTCAGAAGTAGACGGTGCCGGCTACGACAGCGCACGCAAGGCGACGCATCCTTTTCGTTCTCGAACTTCGTGGATGAAAATCGTAAAAATGCAGAATATTCAAAGCGCGCCAATGATGGCCGTTCACGTCGCCGGAACCAAGCCGGAATGCGCTCGAGAAAGGACGATGAATAACCGTAGATAGACGTTTGTGCTCGAAATGAAAATATCCGTAGAGAAAACACTCGTCGAGTTCAGATGCAATGCCTACACCCTCGATGAGGTGGTCAGCTAAGTTCTAAACTGACAAACTACAGACAGCGACAACAACAACAGCAGCAGCAGCAGCAGCGACGACAACAACAACTACTACTACTACTACTACTACAGCGGCAACAACAGT
>MNPL01015480.1:3894-17940 GCA_002081605.1 Tropilaelaps mercedesae | reverse complement strand
CCCCCTTCCCCCCTTCCACGAAACAACCCCCCTCAGTGCCCCCCACGCCACCGCACGAGCATGAATTCGTAGCCGAGAGTCGATTTCGTCACGTCTCGCCGAACTGATGACGGTTCGCCATTTTGGATGTTTGGACTTCGAAGTCTCAGAGCGAGTCCTCCAATCTAGCGGGCTCCGTGGAGAGCTTTCTGTCGCACTTCTAGAGCGTAACCCGTTAGTACACACACACACACACACACACACAGAGAAGCTTCTGGCCCATTTTTAGCAAATGAGCGTTCTTAGTAATTAATGTTGTCATTTGTAAATGACGCCACCTCAGACTCAACGTAATATTATTCGTTTCTCGTTTCAGTCGTTTCGATGGCCATGGGCGAAAAACGCCAGTGGTCAGACCCTTCTAGCTAAATGCGATTCAACCATAGAGAAACGTGAGTACCACAACACGCGAACAACGCTAATGTTTGCTTTATTGATTTGTTTGCTGGCACGTGAACGTCGAACAAAAATGCGCCGTTCAGCAGCAACTGACGGACCGCGAAGAATGCGGCACCGCGTAGAATATCTTGGCTCGAATAAACTACCTCAAGTCGTCTAATGGAATCGAACGAGCATTTTGTTCGACGACCGTGCATATACAGTTAGAGTCTTCCTTCCAGATGTTTGCAGATGACGCCTAACTTCGACGCAAACGAGACCTTGGCGCGCCCTTCAAGATGACCTCAGCGTCTCGTGCTGACTGCCTAAACAGTGTTCGCGTGTCCACTCCGTCTCCATGTTGGCCCTCGTCCCCTGAGTCTCTCGTGCATGTTCCTCCTCACTGGATTTGTTTGTGCCTATTCGGAGTGTTTGACAGTGTGCCCGAACCCTTTGCGCCGGGGTGATCTTAACATCTCGATTGAGGGTCGTCTGTTCGTTCGTTTGTTCGTCTATCGAATGGGTAAACGCGTTCGCTTCTGCGATGGCTCTCATCTGTGCTGCTGCTGCTGCTGTTGCTGCGGCTGCTATGGCTGCTGCCGTGGCGGCTGCTGCTGCTGCTGCTGCTGCTGCTGGTAGAGCGGTCGGTGCCGATTGGCCGTTCCTTCTCTACACGTCCCTCCCTCTTTTCGAGCCGTCACGTCTGAGGGGATCCAGATCGCCAGGTTGGTTGTGGGTTGGCTGACTTGCTGGCTTCCCCCTCCCTCGGGACCTCATTATGAACCATAGTGATCGTGGACACACCCAGGGCTGGCTAAAGCGGCTTCATCTAGCGGTTCGCGCGCGCACGTCTAGATGCTCCACCCTGGCCATACTAAAGCCAGCAGCCTATCGGTTTTCTTGGCCGTCGGCGTCTGCTGTTTACGGTTGTGCTCTACCCAGCTAGCAAAGAGCCGTATAGGCTACAGGCAGCAGTCCGAGGGCAGCAGTCTGACATCCGCAGTATTCCTCCACTGGCTATGATCGGGCCGCTCTGTCGTAGCTGTAGTCGCTGCAATCCCCGATGACGCTGCGCATTTTCTCGAGAAACACGTACGGTAACAACAGACTAGGAGCATGCTCCTTCTATGCATATTCTGCATCTGTTGCGGTTCGCTGCTGTGCATCGTTCCCCACTCGCGTCCGCTACTCGTCCGCCTGGTGAGCTCCTCGTTTCTACGCTTCTACGTCTCGTAGAAGCAGCGGAGCGCTCGTGTCTCGTTGGCTCAACTCCGTGGCTGTGTCTGCTCCGCTGACAGGACGCTTAGTCAGAGTGAACAGGTAAGGTAAAGTTGAGCTCGGCTGCTCGCTAGGTCGATGACGGCCAGCCCAAAACGATCGCGCGCACACACACACACGCGCTCTACACATCCCAACCAACTGGGCGAGAGAAAAAGAAATCTGAGTTCAGTAGCAGCAGCCGCTCCTGCTGCTGCTGCTGCTCCTGTCACGCAGCTCCGGGGCACGGAGAAGGAGGAGGAGGAGGAGGAAGAGGAGGAGGAGGAGGAGGAGGAGCCGGCGACTATCAGTCGGATTCAGAGTCGAACGTCGAGGGTCGGATCCGAACGACGAGTCCATTTGTCGGAATCGGCAGTCTCGGAGCACAGAGACGGGTGCTCAACCTCTCTCCGGCCAGCCACTGTAGCGGACTACTGTCAACACGGAGAGCTACGCTGCAAAGACCGCGCGCGCGCGCGCACACACACACGTACACACACACATACATACACACACGCACAGCCAGACACAGACGTAAAACGACGAAGTGGTCACGGATACACAGAAGAAGCTGAGAGGCTCGGTCAGAGCGACTGTGCAACGCTATCACCGTGTCTGTGTCTCGTTGTCATTTGTGGCCGCGCAATCTGCCCCTACAGGGCGATCATCATCCATCATGGCAGTGTCTCTGTGAACGCGACGACGACGACGACGACGCTCAACAGTGCGCCGGCCCTTCTTCTATCCGGAACGCCAGTCGGCAAAGGCCCTCAACTGTCGTCCGTCTCGGCCATGTGATGAACTAGGAACAATTAGGCCACGCAGACTCATCCGCCATTGGCCTGACAAGGCTCAACACAGTGGACGACTGTGCAGAGAAGACTTCTAGGCGCACGTTTTGACGCGCGCACGGAACACGAAAAATCGTCACCGCCCCCCGCCATGGTGAGGCATCGAGTGAATGACGCCGCCGATGAAGAAGCACCGATGTCCGTCTACAGTCTGGCGTTCGGATGTGCTTGTTCTCTAGTCGCCAGCTAACTAACACGCGGACGACGTCGTCGAGGTCGCTAGGCCGTCCTCGACAGAGTTCTTCACGGCTACTCTCACTCGAAGGCTCTCGAGAAGAAACGCACGTCGAGCCGCCGCCGCCGCCGCCCCCCGGAGAAGGCGGCGCTGCTCTGGCCACGCGGCTTACGTAGGAGGCAACGTGACCTCGTGAAGACTGTCCGTTCATTCTCTAGCACGCGCGCGCGCGCGTCTTCCCAGTGAAGAGAGAGAGAGAGAGAGCGACAGTTCGTTACGCGGCGGTGCTCGTGTGGTTCAGGTTGAGTGTAGATACGGACAGGAGGCGTACGATGATCTTTGCCACGAACAGGGAACCCATCTCCCTGCAGGGATACGACTCCAACAGCATGGACTCCTCGTGTAAGTTAACATTGAGCGTTGATTTTCTCTTGTAGAGTTCACATCCAGCAGCGTCATGAGCGTTTCGCAAGACTCCACGTTACTCCCCCTGCCCACTCACTGGCTCCTTTTCCTCCTCCTCCTCCTCATCATCTCCCTCTTCTTGACTTTTTCCCTTCGATTATTTGCTGGTCGCTGTCGCTGCGTTGAACCTTGATCGACGCCGAGCAGACGAAAGCAGAGGACACGTAGACGTCGTCCAGACGGGACGCCCGACGGGACGCCCAACAGGACGCCCGACGGGACATTCGTCACTCAGTGAAGTGAGCGTATCAATTGAGGTCTGTTCGTACAGAAATGAACGAACCCCAAGGCAGGATCCCGAGGTTTTTATCCGGTTTTTATTCGTTTGTTTTTTGTCTATCCCTCGGCGATTGGACCGATGCCGGGGGGACGCGTACGCAGAGACGCGTCCCCAGTGTTGAGGTGACAACGTCTGTTGTCGCTCGTCCGTCGGTTGATTCCGCGAGCAGTGTTTGTGCTCTGTTCGCTCGGATCCGATCGGATTGCGCACGCTACGAATCGCTGACGTCCGTCTATGCAGGACACGGACCTGCGACTCACAACCTCACGACCTCACGACCTCCATGGCTTGTCCGGTGTTGACAAAGCGGTCCAGACAGAACCTAGACGCTTTGTGACGTTGTCCCCGCGATGGAACGCCGAGAACGCTCGACGACATCCCTGAGACTACGTCTGACGCGCTCGAGTGTTCGTGACGTCGATGGATCGCTACGCTTTATTAGCGGCATGCAAATGAACGCTTCAGGTGCTCGACGCCGTCAACTTCCCGAATCCGAACCGTCCCGCCTCGAACGAATCGGGAACAACGTCTCCCTCAGATCGAGGGTCTTCGGGCTAAATTCGGATCGAGCCTAAATCGAGTCGATTCACCCGACTCGTGTCAGTTACAAACAATTACGCGCGCATCCCCGATCGTTGACGTCAATCTCCGAGTCCCGATATAGACGCGCCCGAATACAACGTGGGGGAGAAGGAGCAGGAGGAGGAGGAGGAGGAGAGGTAGCAGCATTCGTCTGTCGCGAGCGTCTGTGATTGCGAGCCGTAAAGCGCGCGTCATCGCCGCAATTTGCTAATTCCCGCCGTCGTGGGACAGCCATTCCGACCTTCATTAGAGCGCGTCGCTTCAACGAGACTGGTGGTGGATTTATTATTTTCACAGCGACTGCCGATGCGAATTCGCGCTCACGACAGCCTACGCGCTCGCGCACAGGCGGCGGCGGCGGCGTCGTCGAAAGGCGCTGAGAAAAAAAAACTCGATTTCATTTTGCTGCTGGTCGCCAGCTCTCGAGCTGGCGGAGTTGTTTCGCATTGATTAACAACTGTTGAACGTCGGCCAAACGCGCACGCTCGTCGTTGAAGGTCCGCGCAAACGTCGACATTGTCGCTCGCTGTCTGACGAGCCATCGAGTGGTTTCGCTTGCTGGCGCGTTTGCTGCTCGATCCGGTGCGGCTGAGGCGGCGCGGCCGAAGCTAATTAGACTACAGGCCAGGCTGAGAGGTAGGGGCTGGACGTCCACCACTCGTCACTTCGTTGTTATCGCTATCGGACGCAACAAAAGCCAACAACATCGAGCCGCCGCCGCCGAGCCGTAGTCCCTCGATACACTTCATTCTCTCTTCCTGCCCTGCAATCGCCGTCGAATCCGTTGTCGAATTCAATTACACTTAACATCTGACCTCGTGGCTCGGCCGGACGACGGCCGTCAGATCTCGTCTCCGATGAGCCGTGGCTACCTGACGCACTCCGACCAGTACAACAGCGCCTACTCGTAGCTGTTTTCTCTGTCTGAGACAACAAATCTAAGTGCCTTCCGATCGGCGGCCGTCCACGTTGGCCGTCGACAAGTAGGCCTCATCGGCCTAGGCGATCGTTCGCACCTCGACGCCAGTGTGCGCCCTCTCTTCTCGTTCCCGCGAACCGCGACTTCACCGCTTCTTCGCCCCGAAATTGAAAGCGAATAGCATCATCAGAAGCGCCAGAAGTCCGAAAACGTTCTTCTGTCCATATGAACGAGATGAAGAGAGCGGCGCTTCTTACCCACGAAAACGGCAACAACGGCGGCGGCGGCGGCGGCGGCCAAACAAGATTTCATCCTGGCTTAGCTCGTTGGCTACAGACAAGCCGATGACGAGGACGAAGACCTTTCGACGACAGCAGAGGAGCGTATCCTTACCTGGCCCCCACATACCTGGCCCCCACATACTCCTGAGAAGATATCTCCCCCCTCTCTCTCCCTCTAGTTTCTTCTCCTTTCATTTCTCTCCGCCAATCTAATCAGAGATGATGTGGTGACGTTCGTGCATTGATGACGTTCGGAAGTGGATTGTGTGTGTGTGTGTGTGTGTGTGTGTGTATCTGTTATACACGCGCACACACACACACAACGGCCATTGATGAAGGAGCAAGGGAAGAAGAAAATCCGATGATGCCATGTGGCTGACACAGCAGAAACTTCGAGGTCGGCAGTTTATAGCAGACTTTTCGCGTACCCACACACACACACACACACACAGGGCATGCACTCATAGAAGTAGGCAGGTAGCCTTACACTGAATGTGTGTGTGTGTGTGTGTGTGTGAGAACAAGCGAGATGAAAAGAGAGAAACGGGATAAAGGCAATTTTGTACTCATTTTGCGTACCACATATGGCTGCCACTGGTGAGCGGCAATGAGAAAATTGTAAATGTTACAGTGCACATTCGAAATTAGAACTTTCGAAACGACTTTTTTTCGATGAACGTCTCCTGTAGAGGCGTCGGTGAGCCTGAGAAGTAACGCGGCATTCCGAAACGACGATGGAAGACTACGAAAAGCCGAACTCCGAACTAGACGATGTCTACTTCTCGTCACACGTAACACATCGAACTTCATCTGCCTGCATTGCATTTTGGGGTCCATGCCTTCAGTGAAATGCAGCGGCGGCGCTGAGGTGGTAAAACCGTGGAAACATCTCCACTAGTAGTAGAGTGTAAATAGAGGCGTCGGTCGCTCTGGCGGCCCCGGTGACGTCCACGTTCCACGTGATGGGCTGTAGCGACGTGAGCGGCCTTCTCGTCGGTGCCTTTTACATGTTCGTCGCGTATTGAGTACGCGCACAATCTACGCGCGCAATGTATTCGAGCCTCGACTCGACTCGACAGCGTTCCAATTCGTCGAGCGCAAGTGGCCTCTTTCGTTGTTCAGGTCGGTGTTCCTCGTCCAGATGCGCTGACAATGGCGTAATGCGTTCGTCAGATCTGTCATGTCGCTTGTTCAGAGCGACCGCCTAGCCGCGAGCGACTCTTCCGCGAGCCTTCAACGGTCGTTGATCGGACCGAATTTCCTTCGGCGAGTGGAAAACGAACCCGTCCACGTGATTCCATGTCGATGTGCGTCCCTGTGCGCCTCGTTCTCGGCCCTCGGTCGTCCCCCGCCGTCGAACGTTCTCGTCGTCCGTCCGTCCGTCCGTCCGTCCGTCGTCGCTGTTAACTTCCGTGAGCGACATCTCGTAGGCGATTGTTTGTGTCGGCCACTTGTCAACATCGCGCTGGCCGAAAAGCGACAACCCTTTCGTGCTAAACGATATTTCCTCCACGAGCGACGACGCATCGTTCCTCCGAGCCAGTCGTGTTTTCGCCGCATTCGGCGCGTCGCCACCATGAGAACGATCTTCATCGGCACGTATCGACAGATTAGGACTTCCGCCCACCCTTAGCCTAGAGACGCGTCTTCCTCATGACACCTTCGTGACGTCGTGCGGCCGCTGTGTCGGCAATAGCAGGCGCGGCTGCTGTGTCGGCTGTTAACGGCTGTCTCCCCTCATCTTGGCGCGTTCCGTTGAGCCGGTCCGCTTCGGCAGGCAGGCACGCCGATGCGTCCGGACAGAGATTCTGCCCCACATCTTCTCCGCGTGATGATGCTCACGGCTGATCGCACCCACTGGCGCGACGCTTCGCTGGGGTGCTAGCGGATAGCGGAATCACGGATGGATGATGAGTCGTCGGTGGCTGGTTAGCCGATTGAACGATGATACTTTTCCGCCGCGTCAACACCAGCCAAAATGGTGACAAATCTAGACAACAAAGTCACGCCAGATCAACTTAACCGTATCTGCATAGTCCGGCTGACGTGTCGGGGTCGGCCGACTACAACGAAGGCGGCGGTGGCGGCGGTGGGAGGAGGCCTGGCTGGGGGCTGGTGGACGGCTCGGACGGCCAACTCGACCGGCTCCGCTCGAGCGAGGAAGAGCGCGCCCCCACCGCTGATCCGGCTGGCCAACATGGCCGACTCAGTTGTGGTGACAACTCCGATCAAACAAACAAACAGACACCGGCCGATCCCAGGAGCGAACGCCGACTGGGCGCGATCGGCGCGATTTGTACCATTTCGACCAGATGGAAGTTGGCTAGCGCGATAGTCGATCGATACCTTTCGTCGTGAGTGAAGACAATGTCGCTCAACTCAATGTTCCCCTTCGGTGGAGCTTCCCTGAAACGACTGCTCTTCACGCTCGCCACGTAACGCGTTCTCGTCGGGCACGTTTTGGCGCACGATATTAGCGATTCGCTATTTTCCTAACGAACGCTACGAGTGACCGTCTCGTTCTGTCGGTCTCAAGGGGACGCTCAAGCTTTACGTAGCTATCGTAGCACATTTTGGACGTTGCCTCGCTCGTTCGCGCATCTGTTGCCAATTTCGTGGCTACTCCGCTCGCTAAATGTAATTTTCTCTAAATAGATCAGCTGGCCGCAAAATCAGAGATAGACGCGCATCAGAGACGGAGCGAGCGAGGCGGGCGGTCGGACGAGCGAGCGAGCGAGCGACGCTTAATGTGCTCTACATGTGTTCTGCACGTATCGAGACGCGCACGCGCGAAACGAGTTAGGTGGAGACGCTGAACATATTGGCCGACCGACCGACCGACGGAGCGACCGACGGAACGACCGACCGCGAGAAGGAGTCATTCTTCGGCGGCATACCCCCGTTTCCCGCGTTCTTCCCCGTGACAGAATTCAGCTAAACGATGGCGAATGCTCCGACTTAGGGTCGGGGAAGACTTTATTCGACCTACAAAGTCCTCACGCGTCAGGTCTTTCTCTTTCGGATAGTCGTGGCGGCTTAGAGCCGCGAGCGCTTCTCGTGTTCTTCTTCTCAGCTTCCTTCTACGAGAACCTCACCGGCCGCTGTTCCCTGGACGACAGCCGTCCTTCGGATCGACTCAGCGAGTCGCTGCGAGTAGCCCGGCCGGAACATCGGCGAAGACTCCGCGCGTTGAAGATCTGCTCCCTAAGTGAGGAGGAGCTGACCGGCTCCCTGATTTTGGCCACTGGGCCGCGCTAGAGGGAGTCCCCGACCCTCGACGACGACGAACGCTGTCTCAGCGACGACGCCAGTGTAGCGTCCAGAGTAGGCATACGGATAGCAGATGGTAGACGAACGAGCAGCAAAACGAACGAACCGCGCGCATCGACGGCGAACATTCTCAGAGAACGATGAGAAAAACTCCCCTAACGGCCGCCGCCGCCGCCGCCGCCGCGATCCGGCGTCAAGCGACCACCACCACAACAACGCCTTCTACGGGAGCGATGGATGGATGGATGCATTCCTCCGTCGAGATGGATGGTTCCAGTGGAATGGACTGAAGTGTCGAGCCTCATGAAGCGCATGTCGCTACTTCGGCGCAGCAGCCACCCAATAAAAGGCAGACTCGCGTATAATCATCTCGGATAGATGTCCACGGACGACGACGACGACCACAACGACGATAAACAACAATGTCGTCGTCATCGTGCTCGTCATCATGGCGGACACATTCTAGGAGCAGCTCAAGCTCTAATGTTCATGAGTATTATGTGATGGTGTTGTTACGCTGAGCTGTCGCGAGGGGATGTTGTTCCCGTCGAGCTGGTGTGGGGAGCCATTCCCACAGGGGGTGTGAGGACGAGCACGAGAGCCGCTCTATAGCGGAGTGTAATAATCACATCGCGGAGATGTGTGCCGGTGGCGGCGGCGGCGGCCATTTTGATAGATGGGCCGTACACTCACTCGGTGTGGCCGGTCGACAACGAAAACGAAAGAGGTTTGAACTGCACCAGAAGGCAACCGTCGCATTGCTCTCCTCGTGCATAGCTCGATAGCGGCACGAAACAGATTTGTAGCACCGACATGTAGGACCGCTAACCTCGGATGGGAGACGTCCTCGCAGAAAGTCCTCGGACCATCCCACGAATATCGCCACAAGATTCGCTTCTGCACCGCGGTCATCATGAGTGACAGTCGATGCCTTCGTATGTTCGCTACACACCACCCCGTTCTCGTCGCTATCGGCGAGTGATAAATATGTTTACGCGCTGACGCACTACGGCCGACTCCGATCAGACACCCTGGCGGGCGTCATGTTTGTCTGGCGCCACTAATTGTGTCTCTGTATACACACACACACATATATATAAACACATATATATATGTATACACACACACACATATATATGTATATAAACACACGTATATATGTATATACACACACATATATACACACACACACACACACATATATATATGTATATAAACACACACGCAGCCTCACAGACATATACAACGATGGCGCTGAATCGTTTGCATATACGACTTCAAAACGAATTTCCAGCAGTCGAGAAAAAAAATTCCTGACTCGTTCGTTTCGCTTCCCCCTGGTGTTTTTTTTTTTGGTGTGGTTCAATTTTTTTTTTTGTTTGTCTTCCTTAGTGACCAACCCAACCCATGTCTCTATTAAATGGCGCGCGAACGAAACTCTGGAGCGCGGCTACGTTGCCATGGGGACGCGACGAGTCAATTACTGTGTCTGACATTTCACTGTGGCCTTGCCACATATTCTGCATGCTTCGAAACGACGAGTTGACGTTCTCTCTAGCCGGCCGGTATTCGTTATAACGGTGCTTCATGTCGCCGCCGCCGCCGCCGCCGCCGCCGCCGCTAACTGTTTCCGCCGCCTCTCGCGAGCGAGCGAGCGTTACGAACTATCCCGACGATGACGCTCAAGCCGAGCACATAATTTCGCTCACTCGCTCGTTGATGGTGTCATGAGCCATTGCAGGATTATATTTCGTAGCCTAGGCGATTCACTGACGAAGCTCAGACCCAGAGGACGATCGTTGTTATTTGAGCTGCTGTTGCTGCTGCTACTGCTGATGCTGTTGCTGCTGCTGCTGCTACTGCTGATGCTGTTACTGCTGCTGCTGATGCTGTTGCTGCTGCTGTGGCGGCGGCCGCCACCGCATCTAGTGACGCGTAGTCTGAGCGAGCGCCATACGATCGTGCTGCTTGTCGGCGACAAGCGGCACCAAAATAGACACGAGGCTTCGTCTACCTGAAGTACAGGGCTTTTTCTATCGCGAGAAGGCTCTCACAAGTGTCGGCGCCGTGCTCCAGGGTCGCCTTCGGGTCGCTCGTTCGGCCAACCCCCATCCACCCCTTCGGGGGGCTTTGTGCCTCCACTTGGTCGACGAGAAACGCCAAAAGCTGCGGACTACAGGAAAAATCTCGTTGCAAATCCTCAAGTGTGAGTGGTCTGTGTGTTTGGACGGGGGGAGAAGTAGGTGGATCCCGGGAGGTGGGGGTTCAATAGAGGATACGGGCCTTTGAGGATAGGAAAGTGATGAATCAAAATCCTGACGCTCGTCTCTCCCCATTCTCCCATCTGACGACGCTCGGGGGTAGAACCTGGGGGTGCTCCCTTCCTCTACAATCTCACTCCGTTGTGCGCCTCTGCACCGCTTCGGGGGAACCTCACGTCGTCGTTGTTGTTGTCGTCGTCGTCGTCGCCGCCTTCTCCCTGACCGACCGCCCGATCCGAATTCGACTCTGCAGCAACACATCCCCCTCACAACGGTCGGATGTAGCTCGGATATACGCGCAGACACTCAGACACCCACGCAAACAGATGTTGGCTGTTTGGTAAGGACGTTTCGATGCGGACGGCTTGGACACCGGCCAAGAGCGACATTGGACGGCGCTGGTCGTTGACGGCGGACGTCACCGATACGACAGATCCGACAACGTCCGACCCCCATTCGTCATCGGACTGGGAAGAAACGACCGGCGCGTAGGCACTGCGCGTAGAAAAAACGATTTTCTACGACAGACGCTATCGTCCTTGTTCGCATGAGCACATCCAGGTTGGTGTGTGTGTGTGTGTGTGTGTGTTTATTTATTTATCTGTTTATTTATTCGGCATCGAGAGTCGTAACGATCGACGGTGGCGGTATCGTCGACGTTGAGTCGTGGGGATTCGCAATGTCGGCCAGAACCCCCTGGCGGGTATCAGGTCAAATGAAGAAGCGCAATTTCTTTCAGCTGATGACAGCTGATGGCCAAACGCTGCTGATCCGAGAGAAAGAACAAACAGTCTGTCGCGACCTCACAATGCGACGTCTCGGAACGAGGCTGAACTGGCCGATAAGCGTCGATTGGCCATACACTTTTACGTGGTCGGAACCAGATCTAAGTGGCAATTTCCCGCTGTGTCGTGGTACCGTTGTGGTACGAGACCCCCCTGTCGCTCGGTGGCTACCCGAGCCGTCTATTGTGCCTGATGTCACCACGTTCCATCACGTCTCCTGCCGATCCGAGACTAGCGTTCTACTACTGAGGGTTTTGTAACCTCGTAATGAAGAAGAGGAACACCGAACGAAGATGAGGAAAGCCTATCCTTTCGAAGTGCCGAGTTCCTGAAGAAATCCCGCAGCGCCAGACTGCAGAGGCCGCTCTCGCAAGGACATCTGAAGGTCTCATGGCGGTTGCGTGATATCGCCGCCATCGAAGGACCGCACTACGGCTACGTGTGTGTGTGTGTGTGTGTGTGTGTGTGTGTGTTGTTGTTGTTGGCGGCGACGACGGCGACGGATTCAAATGAGCAAGTGCATAGCAAACTAAGATTTGTACATCTTGCTCCAGCTCGGTGTTGCGTGAAATGAAGTTATTGCTCTGATGCGTTCCTGCTGAGTGGTTGTTCCGCCTCGTATTCTAAACCCCGTGTCATCGGATCGGCTTCATTTTCTCCTTGATCTTGACGACTCCAACGAATTTCCCGTATTTGAAAAATGTTCTTTTTCGCCCAGGTTCCTCTTTCTCTCTCTCTGTAGCGTTCTTTGTGTCCGTGTGTGTGTGTGTGTGTGTGAGCGAGCGTTTATCTGAGCAAACAGCTCAATGATTTGTTGTTGACAGTGTTGTTCATTTTCATTGTGTGACAGCTCCTCGGACGGCTGACGCGGTTTTCAGTCGTGTTTTGGCTAAACACACCTCAACAATGTGCTAATATGCCGAACCCGTGAATAGTCCAAACAACCTCACCAGGATAACAGTAGCAAACAGTTGCCGTTTCTTTTTTTTGTCTTCTTCCTTCAGCCGCCGTAGATAGACGAATGCGGCGAGTTCTTCCAACGGCACTCACTCGAGTCGAGTAGCAAAATGGTTTCGCGTTTCGTTTCGCCGGCGAGTACACGCCTGGCGGACGGGGCTGTCTCTCTAACTTGCCTTCGATTGCTGTGCGGTTTTCAGTTTTCACGAGGCACGACGAGGTGTCCGATTGCACAATGCATCAGAGTACGTACTCGTTCTGGCCCCTCCTCATCGAGGGGAGGCCTCAACGGATGGAGATGCACTTCGTCTACAGGTCGGCTAGTCGGGACGAATTTACATACGACCACACACTAGCCGCTGAACCGTTTCTAATTCACATTATTATTGTTACTCTGATCCGTTACTCCGATCCGTCTGATGACCCGTGATGATGCGCTGACGGCGAGGTGGCGGCGATTGTTGTCAGCTGTTGTCGCCTGTCGACACCGATGCGCGATGATGAGAAACCTTTCCATTGCGTTGTCGTTCTTCCTGTCTGGCGGCCTTCCAAATGCATGCGCGCACGCTCGAAGAAACTATGGGCGGCCTTTTTTTTTTCGTTAGGACATGCTCCGATGTGCGACCGAGTCGGGTTTCCGTGCGCGCGGAAGGACTGTCCTCGGTCCGTCCTCCTCGACCGTCCACAACAGGCGAGAGCGACACCTCTCCGGGAGGCCTGGCGGAAGACTTCTTCGGCCCGAGATCGTCCCCGTCTCGTTCCCAGTTGTCAGCATTCGCAGCAACACGACGGTACACATTTTAGCGAGCGAGCGAGCGATATATAAATGATCGTCGGGCGCGAATTGAACGTCGACGACGATTTCGTCGAGGATTCGACCGAACGCGTCAACGGGAATGTCGCCCTGATAGGTTTCCTCCGCCGTTCCACAGCCATCAGCAGCGTCGAACAATACAAAACGAACCAAATCAGTGCATGAACATCGGCCATCGATGTTTGCCGCGCTCTGAAATCTTCCCAGAGCCGTGGCTGAGCGAAACGCTCGACTGTGTAACCCCGACGTTTGGCGTTCTGCTCGAATTTGTTCATCTTCCACCTTCCCCCCGTCCAAGCGTAGTTCGGCCGGTCAGGGACCGATAACATAATCATCGCACACCCCTCACAAGACCGGCTCCTCGACGTCTTCTGCCTTAGGGGCATTTTCTACTAGACAATAACACAACGGCTAACGGTATCCTAACGTCTCACTTCTTCATCGTCGTCGTCATCCATCGCCGTCTCTATTGTGTCTGTCCAAAGACTGTGTCGGAGCAGCACTCGCTCAGAGTTGGCCGCATTGTGAGCGCGTCCCACCACCACCACCACCTGTATTTACACATCGGATACAATGATAGCAGGCGTATACATTGTAGGCGGTTAGAAAGGCCCGTCCGTCCACTTGATCATGGGTTTGTAGCCGAAGCTGAGATAGAGCGCCGATATTGCCTAGTCCAGGACCAGTTCACCTCATTTTGGACCCGTGTCGTTGATTGCCGAGAGGCGGGTG
>MNPL01015476.1:877-12627 GCA_002081605.1 Tropilaelaps mercedesae | reverse complement strand
CATATATATATATATATATATATATATATATATATATAACGCTATAAACGTTCGTTTCCGGCTCGTTCTGGCGTATCTCATCTGCCCATGACTTAACGAAATGTGCTTTTCAACAGTTACATAAACGACGCGATAATGGTAGCACTAGTGACGATTCAACTTCGTGTTACACGAATGTAGCATAACGGGTTGCGCCTGTTAAGTAAAGAGACACAAAATGGGACTCACTCGTATGTCACGCAAGTCGTCGAGAAACTCGATACGATTTCTCAACGTCAGCGACAGATACATCGTTCAGAGATTCCAGACATTCAGGCACGGCAACGACTCTGTCGGGAACTCTGTCTTGCCGACCTCTCTCAACGAACGGCAACAATTGTCATCAACAAACGTCGATGTAGCTTAAAAAATTACGCCCGCCGCCCGACATATATGAACATGCGGTGGTCGCATGGGGGGCAATGAAAAATATGTCGCGGGCGTCTCATCACTTGACCATGACATATGAGTTTGTAATCAATTTTTGTCAGGATGTTGCCATCGGTGAGACATATGGAGGGGTCTTGTCAGACAAACAGATCACCCTGCATCGATAAGCGTTGTATATTTTCCGTAATAACAGGATATTTAGTCCCTATACTCGAATAGAAATGTTGGAGTGTAGGATGTTGGACATTTTCGTCAGTATCTGCCAACAAGACGTGTCAGTGGAGCAAGGGCCCCTCGGGCCGCTTCTATTTCGCCATTGTTGTGCTGGAAGCTTTTACCGAGAAAGCGATGCGATGTTGATGAGAACTATTTGAATATCAATCCACCACGTGGATGAGGGAAAGTTGTCGTTGAAGACAGAACAATTTTTCTCGTAACAATGTAAAAGTCTGTGTGTGTGTGTACCTGTCCACTGGTATTAGTCTCTGTTATTTGATTTTCCCCACCTTTTGTTATGTCACCTCAGTGGCGTTTTCCACGAGGATGTCGGAGCGCAGATTTGGTATAATTTCTGGCGAACATTCATCGTCACTCTGGAAATATACATCTTTATCGAATTGCGTTTAGTTTTCAAACACGTTTGTGATATCTACGTACGCGAACCGGGTTTCGACTTCGACTGAACTACCTGGCAAAATGGCCGAAGCTTATCCCACATACTTAGCCCGATTATACGTCGACCTAAACGACGGAATCAGCGTAGCGATAAACTTTTATCGTAATTCATTTTCACTGGTAAGCGATATACCGGTAGATCTAGCACGATAGCGTGGCACACACACACATACACACACACACACACATACACACACACACACACACACACATACACAAGCAACGACTGGGTACAATGACTATCTCTGCTAGCGACAATCAATAGCTGAATTCATGTTTGTGATTCACTTGAACGTGTTTAATTGTTCCCTTCGATTAGCGTCCGCCACTTGCGGGGCCGTCCGCTTATGGCGAGTTGGTAATGCAACGCGATTCTCTCGACAGGGCGAACGCCGAACTACGCTTGTCAGACGGCTGGCGCACCTCAGATCGACGCGCTGCTCTGAGCACGGCTCAGGGAACATCGTTCGCTATTACTGCCACGAGTTTCCTAGGACCCGCGGGCCAGATCCGCTAGCGAATATATTATTATTAGTAGTTTTTCTTCTCGCTGTATCGCGCCTGCGAGGCGGCCGACTATAAGAGCAAAACTTCTCTTTGTTTCACCGACATCAGAAGCTCGCAAACGGACTCACCTTGCGCGCCAGCTTCGAAATGACCTCTGAATCGAATCGAAATGTCTTAATCCAAAGCCAAGCGTCAGAGAAAACGGAGACAAAACGGCCATACTTTGTGTCGGCGCAGGGCCACGGTGCTAACTCTTCTCTAATCTCTTTCGTCGGAGAAATTCGTCCGATCTAGGGCGTTCAGATGTGCACATTCAGACATCAGCCTTCAAAATCACGCCAGATTGGCGTTAATGCTCCCGGCCAACAGCGTCTCCGATGACTCTCGGACGACTGTTCACGTCGGAACGAAGTCGTCATTGTCGCTCGGAGCGAAGGTGTTCGCATGTCGTCATCTGCCAGGGCCGTAGTTCGATTCATTTATGCTGCACAAACTGAACAACGGCTTGATGAGAGTCGATAATCGAGGGAGACGCTCATAGGCATCGACGCAACGGCCACGGCGGTCCAAAATGGACCCTCGAAATGATAGCGTCACCCTGAGATAGCGAAGCAGCGCAGCGTCGCCGCCGCCACCGCACGGTTTTCCACCAGGTGACAGCCGCAATGAGTGGGAATTGCAGTGGCAATGGAACAATAGCATCTTCTGGTGTCACCCTTTCGTTCGGGGTGTTTCTGACTAATGAGAAATGCAAGTTTACACAAAAAAGATAGAGAGAGAGATGGTTATGGCTCTTCTCGACGACCTCTCACGTCCAGAAGATCTCTGAAAATGTCCATAGGTCCTCGTGTCCGTAGGCCATTTGCGTCTCTCCAAAATCGGCCAATCGTATTTCCAACAAAACGTGAATATTGGTAGCAGTGCTTCATCCCGAATATATAATGACAAAATTACTTTTATCGTAATAGTACTAGTGATGATGGTAGAACATGTAGTAGTAGTAATAGTAGTACTAGTATTAGTAGTAGTAGTAGTAGTAGTAGTAGTAGCATATAATCGTAGTCGGAGCTGCGTCTTGCTGATGATGATAGATGATAATAACGTGTCAGCCACAACAAAGTACCTGATGGCGCTCAGTCGGCCAGAGTGGGCCAGACGACTCAGCCGGGCGAGCCGGTCGCCGGTACCCGCCAAACCCAGACGTGCGCATACACACACACACACACACACACACACACACACACAAAAGATACATACGCGCGTATGATCGTTGAATCAGGCCGCGCCCGTTGTGCGTAAACACTCGTCCTCGTACCCCTCTGGTGATGTTGGAGTCAGCCGTGTCGAGCTGACGATGGTAATCCGGTACGCGTAACATTGCGGCGAAAACGCCGACCCGCGAAGGGTTCAACGGCCTTTTGACATGAGGGTCGCAGCGGCCGAGGGGATCCCCCCACGAAAGTCGTAGCGTCGTGATCCAAAACGACGCCATCGATGCGCTGCAGCCGAAGATGAGTCAATTATTGTGAGCGTTATCACCCCGACGACTCTACCGCCGGCCGGGCAGAACGACCACAGCGACCGTTGACAAATCTTCCCGGACGCGATTTGCAGTGCGTGACCGTTGCGGTGGACTCAATCCGCGGCTTCGGGTTTACTCCAACCCTGCCTAACTTCTCGACTTCGTTGTTTTTTGCTCGTCTCTCCCTCACTGGCGCTTGTCACACTTGTGGACAGAAAAACATGTTCTTCTAGTACTTGGGCGAGCAATAATAATTCGTCTTGTCCCCTCGAATGCGCTCGTTCCCCATCCATCGACATGCGTCTCGTGTTTTTCTTGCCACCCCCTCTTCATCTTCACTATCTTCTCGGTTGTTTGCTTCGTCCGCTTCTTTCGGTGAAGTTTTCGGTATCAGCAGCCGACGACCGAGATGGACTTCGTTGTTCTCTTCGGGCCGAAATTGATCGCTGGGCAAGCTCGTGTCGGCCGTGGAAATTGCGAAAAAGTTGCGAGTCGGCGCTGGCTGCCAGAATCGGCGCGAGTGCCGGTTCAGTGCAGGCGTTCAGTGACAAAGTCGGTGCGAATTCCGCAGAGACGGATCGACGCAGTGACGGGGGTGATCGGTTGAGGTGTGGCGAATCAGCCTGAAAAAGACGGTGGCCACGACGATGTTGATGGAAAAACATCGAATACATGAGGCTCCGCCCCGAATAATGAAGCCTGCGTCTGTGGATTTTTCTAGACGTTGAAGCTGCTGGTGTTTGTGGGATAAAGTCATCGATATCAGGGGTACATATATATTTATATATATATTCTCTATAAGTGTCCATTTGCCTTCTGTTCATACATTAGTGGAAGTAGAGCGAGAATTGATCGCAATAAACGTAGAATATGTCACAGCATGAGGACATCTGTCGTGCACTAGAATATAGGAGCTTGCTGAGGAGCCTATAGGACAGGTCACGCACGCTGCCTAGAGGCGATATTCCATTCCACGCGTTGACAGCCATATTAGTAAGCTGCGTCACGTCACAGCTACGTCGCGTCACGTCACAGCTACGTCGCGTCACGTCATAGGGCGGTTATCATACGCAGGCGCTCACATCCGTCATTCACGACCAGATCGTTTATACCATAACAGCGAGTTGGGCAACAACAACAGAAATAATCTCACACACACACACACACACACACACACACACACAGTTGCTGACGATGTGTTAGGTGGATGTATTAGGTACGATGTGTTAGGATACGGTGTGCACTTGTTAGGTGTACTTGCACTGAACTGCCACCTCACAACGGTGCCAACATTGGATTGTTGATTTTCTAGGTACACTTGCCTGTGAGAGAAGTACGAAAAGTTATTAATATCCTGAAGCGTCTTTTCCGACCCCGCGCAATTTTACCCTAGCGTATAATTAATTCAATCTCCGATATACATATATCTATCTATCTATATGTATCTATATATATATATATACATATGTATACCGATGTCTTTTCTGCTACTGGCGCATCTTCCGTCATAGGTGCGCTACCGTAACGGTGTTTCCAGGTAGCGAAGCTGTCGTTAAACAACATCGAGGCTGCTGACATATTTTCCGTTATTACGGCCTCTCATGGCCGTCTGACGCGCACGCACGCATGCACGCCTGACAGCGATACAATGGCACATATCCGAGATGACGTGTTCGACCCGCTTCGAGTGCTCGGTATTTCCATCTTCTTTGCGTCCTTTCGAACCGGCCAACGTCGTCAATACAACTGCCAACCCATCGGGTCGACGGTACCGTTGACAGGACCAAGTATTCGCGGGAAACGTGGCCACTTCACTGTTCCGGGACGATCAGCGACTGCCGGATCTCGCAGTCGACGTCGGATGTCTGATGGGCAGAGAACGGTCGATGGGATCCCTCATCCGTGATGCGACGTCGACGGCCCCATCTCAGGCCGCTGCTGGCGTCCGCTGTTTGAGTGGGTGCCCCATGTCTACCCGATGACCCATATTGTACGACGCCATTGTGTGGCACTAAAATGGCGTCATCGACGCTGAGCTGGCCGTGCTGGGTGCATTGGACACCGAAGATACTCGTCTGACAATGCACCGTCGACACAGCATTGGCCTGACGGTTGTGGCCTGTCCAGCTGAAACGGCGCGGCGCAGAAGCGTCCTGTCGTAGGCCGTCCGGTGGCTATTTCCGATCGGCGGAAGAGGCAGCGAACACCTGGCCAGAGGGGCCTGTCTGGTCAGGTTGATGTGCATTGCAAAAAGGCTATAAATATAGGCGAGTGTTGTGCTTCGTACTCGCATTGTGTTCGGAATGGTGTTGCTCCTCCTTTGTTGTCTGTTCGTTGATTGCAGTCGGCATAGGTTGGCGTGGTGATATTTTGGCGTAGAGACGCCGTAAGGCTATGCGAAAAGGCGGATGGCTCGGTTTGCGTTTGTTGTATAGGCTTGCCTATTAAGCGCATGTGTTTCGAGGGAATGTATTTGATATTTTTTTGGAAAGTCATTTTTAGTCGCTAGTTGATGTTGTTTTTTTCCAGCTAATTAACTCTGTTGTTGTAATCGACACGTATATATATATGTGTGTATATATACATGTATTAGTAATAAAGCACATGTGTTTATCGTCCATCGAACTATCTTGATATTAGTTTGGGAATGTGTGTGCGCGTATGTGTGTGTGTCATTAATATTAGTCTAACGGACCCATACAGCTATCCAGTAGTGAAGAATAACCCGTTGCAATGAATATTAGCAATTATACGTCGAAGAAAACGATGCGTTCGTTCCATCCCGTTCGGTGTTCCCTACAATGGCGTTAGCCACATGCCAACTCGGTACGGAACGATTTTTCTTCGAGGGGTGTTCTCCCTCTACGCCTTCATGTACATGGCTCACATTTACATCGATGGCTGTCCTCTAATTTCGGCTAGAGTACTCGCAACTAGAGCAAGCGGAACCAGCGGTAAAAGGCCTTCATTCTTACGGCACAACAGTACACGATCGAATCGTCGGACAGAATTCCCGTACAGAACAACTCGCTCCCTTCCACAAGTTCGATTTAGTACGGCTGGCAACAACGACCTCCATCATCGCTGTTACCTCATCCGACATCATCACGGAGCCCCTGGCCGGCCAACCCCCGCCAGAAATGAACTTTACCGAACCGAAGCGGCGGCTTTCGGAGCGCGCCCAACCAATCGGGGCTCCACCTCCTACCATCCTTGCGGTCTATTATGTCAACATCGTCGGGTCGGTGTCTACGCAGCTGCCCGCCAATGGCCACTCCGGGATCAGGGACCTCAGGGCCTCGAGACAGTTCAGGCCCCCACGGCTGAACAAGTGGCGTGCGTGGGCTTTTCGGCTCCGTAGCGAATGACGACGGATCACTGGAACGTAGCGGACTGCCAGGCGGGTGGCATTCGTTCTATTTTTTGTGTTCGGTGCGTTGTTGTACAGTCGATTAGTGCGCTAACCGGCATTGCTCGTATGGTCCAATTGGCGAAGACGATCTTGGAGCAACGGCAGCTGCAAACAACCAGTCTGAAACCTGTCACGGATCGTACTGGTAGGTTGGCTTTCGTGCGGAGTTCGTTGCATTCGATGACTTCGTCCCTTCAGCGGCAATACCACGCGACCGTACGCGTCCGACCGGAGCGCCGTTGTGCGTTATGGATGTTAATCGTACACTTGTTGGCGACATCTGCGTGGTGCCGCTTGTTAGGGGTGCGGACACGCTGTCTGGGCGGAACGCGGGGGCGAGGTCCCATAGACGTCACAACAAGTGACAACGATTCCTCAATAGAATTTGTTCTTCGATTGCGGTCGTTGCCAACAATGACGAAGATGCTATCCCATCGGATCTGAATTGATTGTCGACCCACAAGTGGGGAATGCCACTCAACACTGAATTGTACGACATGTCGTCGTTGTTAACGAAGTGTTCCAGTGATTCAGGTCCGACTCCGCCTTCCGCTGTCATATTGCTGGCGAGCGGGTTCGGCCTCTTCGGCGTCAAAAAGCGAATGGCAAAAAATGAAACATTGCGCGTTGATACAGAAGTGCAACGCCATAACAAACGGCACAGGGCTGATACGAAAGCTTGCTCAGGCAGCAGCAGCAGCAGCAGTAATTACAGCGACAGAAAGACATTTCAGGACCTTTTTTTTATGACTCGTAGAGGCCCGATGGGGCGGACGGTAGTTTCAGCAGTTCGGTCGAGCTGGTATACTCCAACGCTGCTGCGCCATACTCCGCATCCTGGTGGTCGAGCTGTGGTCATGGATGTTCATACATATTCATTGCTCATTGATTGGTGACCCGGTTGTAGCAGGTGATTTTCAGAATAGACCAAGAAGAGGAGGAGGAGGGAGGGGGGTCGAAGTGACTACTGCAACGGCCGGCTCGCCGCTGGAACCTGCTGATTTGTGATGCAGCGTACGAACAGATACATTCTGAGAAAACGCTACAGCTGGTCCGCATATAGCTTTTGTGTTGGCTTTTACCACATGAAGTAGTTGGTATCGACAGACCCTGGCAGTGTTTTTGCCACTCCGTTGCCGTGTCGAAGCCGGTTGACGATCGACAACGTCTGTTGGCCGGCCAGACGGACGAACATGACGACCATGTCCGAAGAGTACCCGTAGCCGCCAACGCTCTCACATCCGCGACCGCCATGCCGCTGCGGGAAGCGTCGTTACGTTGACGATCTATTTCGGCTTTCGGTTATCTTTTTTTTTTGCCACCTGGCCATTTCTGTCGTTGCGACACGTTACGACATAGCATGATGTTCATGTAGTTGATCGCGCTGGCGTTCTCGCAAGTTCTCGCTTGGCCATAGCGGGGTCAAGCAGGTCTGTCTCTGTGGCATGGCTTTGTTGTGAAGGGGATTTTAAGGGAATCCGGCCACCTCGAGGAGGTGCTATGGCGTCAGCGTTACTTGTCGTAAATAGCGGCATCGCGATTGTCAGGATTTTGTGTCGGAACTCAAACGCTTCAGGGAATCCCTTCGAGAGTAGGGGGTGATGGCGATGGCGGTGGCTGTCGATGCCGGTGGTCGCAGTGTCGGCCGAGCGTTTATGCTCTGCTCATATGCGCACACGATTGCGATTATGTCACGATCTCGACCGGCATTCCCTGATCGCTACGCGCGACGCTTAACCCCGTGGCCAATGGATGATGACCAGACCAGCGTCCCTACCCGTCCACGGGATGGCAGGTGGACATGAGCGCCGATTCGCGTTTCAGTTAACAACATTCGACCTTCAGAAGTGTCGCTCACTCGTCCAGACATGGCGTTTTCGCGTTGTGTTCGCGCCCTCTTCGAAGTGAAACGATTTAGCCGACGAGGATGTAGAGGCCGCTCTAGTGCGCGTCAGAGGTCAGCCACAGAAATGCGCCACTTCCCTATGAAGGTGGCGGCCAGGTCTCGTCGGATGCACGACCAGGGATCGGGGGAACATTCTGAGCATTTGATTCCCGCCAGTGTCGTCGTTGGACCAGGCTGAGAACGTCCTCTTTTCTGGAATTCGTGGACGAAACGGCATTGCCAGCGTTGGCCTTTCGTCCGTCTGCGGCGCGCGTGGGACCTCCGGTGCGCCGGTCCTGGTGGGAACTCCAGCGATCAGCGTAGAAATCGGTCGTTTTTGGTTACACAAACGTCGACGCAACAGCCCTGGCGGCGGCGCGTAAATAGGCAGTTTTCTTCTCAGTTGGTGGTGGCCATTCAAGCCGACGGGGACCTAGCGGCGGCTGCGCGTTAATCTCCTTGTGAAACTGTGGCCTTCCATGAACGCCAGCCGACTGAACCTGGTGAATCTGCGCGGTTCCACAAAAGACCGCGAGGATGTTGACACTCGCACAGCGTCGGTCGAGGCTGCGACAACCGTTTGTTGTTGCACATTATTGTCGTTGTTAATGCACTTGTAGCAATGTTACTGGTCGCGTCATCTCACATGTGCACGTAGTCCAGGTGTTTGCAATCGCGGCTGGGCCTGTGGGATTTTTTTTTGCTACACATTTTCTCGCTTCTGTGACGCTGCGTCACCCCTGGCGTGAGCATGATGACAGCCTGCACGGAGCGCGTCGTTAGCAGAGTATTGTTTCTGGATTGGTTTTCGTTTGTGGGGTTTTCTCATGGTGACGTTTTCTAGAAACACAGCCGAAGACGTCTTGAAGACGCCTGCGTAGGACATCGGCGCTATCTGTCGGCGCGGCTACATAGCGAAAAGTCAACGCCGTTAGAAGAAGACGGCTTCTACGTGCCAAACACTGACGACGAGATGGGCGAACACTGTTACGATAACCCTGACTTCACATCGCGCACGCCGTGATAGCTCGAAAAGTACTCAGAACGGTCTGTACAATCAAATCCTGCATTTATTCTACAAGAAAATGGATCGCATCACGAATATCTACCGTAAATATCCGTGAGTTTGTCAGCCAGGCGACAATTCGACATTCCCGTCCCTCCGTGAACATCTGCGGACCTGCCCAAACTGGAGAGTCCAGTAGCCAATTTGACGGAACGCGACCATCGACAACGTTGACAACGCATCACACGCGTGCTCAGCTGCGTGCGTGCGTGCGGACGCTGGCGCCTATTGCCGCCCATTACTACAGTGTTGACGATTACGTACATGCAACGGTCTCGCAATTTCATAAATGCCATGTCATTTATTGGCTGCGGTAGTTTTATGACGCGGCGATATGCCTGTTTATTTGCGGCGTCTTTGCTGCTGCTGCTGTTGCTGTTTGACGTCTGTCGTTGAGATGAGTCGTATCCATTTTTCGTTATCCTACGTCGCTACGCGTGTCGATCAGGTCAAAGAACCGGAAAAAAAATCATTGGATATTTTTTGTATCGCGTGGGACCCGTGTATCCCGTGTAGCATCGCGGCGGTGCCCACTGATGCTAAAATAATGAACAACCTAAAGGGTTCTTCGGCGTCGATTAGAACAGAAAAGTGTTGTTTGTTCATCATCTTCGTATCCACCCCGCGAGAACAAGCAGATACCAAATACCTCGGAGCAACGCCTGCGAAGTGTATACGGGCCGACGCCGCTGCCGAAGTCGACGTGCGATGCCGTAATGCCATAGCGGCAAGGCCGCATCCAACACAGCTGGAAAAGACGCCGACCTTGACGTCGCGCAATTCCATGTTAGTCGTAGAAGTGTCGTAGAAGGGCGATCGCTGAGCGAACGCCCGTGATGGCGGATGATTGTTTGTGATAGCCCACCACGGGCCCACCAAGCGGCAAACACGGATGGAAGATGTTCGCCTCCGGGTAGAAATCAATCTACCCAGACGGTGACAGCGAAATGTCAATTAATCGTCGCTGTCGATTTTATCGTTGTTCGATGATGGTGTCGATGTACGTCTGTTGTAACATGCGTTAGCGTTTTGTCGGTGGGACACCCTTTCTATCGACAGTTGTCTGTCTCATCTCTACTCTCGTGTTCATTCTCCCTCTAATGCTCAGGATCCTTGTAGATGTAGACACCCTCTGAGTGAGTCTGTCTGATCGCGTAAAATAGTCGAAAGAAACTGTCACACGGAATCATCCGCCCGCGTTCATCCGATGATGAGAAAACGCGATCTTCGGAGGACGCGCACTCAGCAGAGGATCTACGACGTGTGTTTCTCTACGGGTAGAATTAACAAAAGACGACGATGATCGGTCCTTGACAGCCGCCATATCCAGCCGTTCGCTCCGGGTAGGTAGGTTGACGTACGAATTACGCAAACTACAGCAGCAACCGGCCTCGGGGTATAGACAAACCGCAGAGCCGCGCGGCCGTTTGCCTTCGTCACTGTTTATTACGGCCGTTCCATTATGGAACAGTTATTGGGTACGCGACAGCGTCAACAATAACGACATGGTCATCATGGTATGATTATTATTATTATTATTATTCGATACCCCCAACTGCCTCCAATGGTTCTCGATTCACATTTGCAGTGTTCGTAGCTGGCCGATTGCAGCTGCTCGAGCTTCAGGCGATCAATGCGTCGTTTTCGTCACGTTATTGGGATGACGTCGATGACCGAGATGGCGGCTATAAATGCGCGTGTCGCGTCAGATGAATTGCACGAGGGTGTACGCGCGTATGCCGGACGGGATGCGGCATTTATTATTTCGGCGGATGGTGGTGGCGCCGCCGCCGCCGCCGTTGCGGATTTGCTGAAGTGCCGATGTGTGGCCTGGCCTGGCCTCCTCGAGGGAAGAGTGAATTAGACTGCGGATTTGCTGAACGCCCCTTCGTGATGATCAGCTCGGGCTGGCCATTACGCACTTGTTATCGTCGTCTCAGTCGGCTGGACAGGGTCGAAAAACTTCAATAATTCGAATGAGGGCAACTGTAGCGCGGAGAAATCTTGTCTGGTGGCCAAATTGTCGATGAGGTGGTCGGCACTGGACAAATCCCCACCGGTGACGGCGAACTGGTGCGAAAACGACTTAGAGAAAGGCGAAAGTCCACCAGTGCCTCACTCGCATTGATATTATGATTATTTCGACTTCTTGTGTCGTTAAACATAGGCAGATGTTCGTCTTGTGTTAGGCCAGCCGCTGAAGACGCACCGACGACGGCCGCAAAGTTCCGCCATTAGACATCGCTGATTGCAA
>MNPL01015474.1:0-13731 GCA_002081605.1 Tropilaelaps mercedesae | reverse complement strand
TAATAATAATAATAATAATAATAATAATAATAATAATAATAATAATGGTAATAATAATAATAATAAACACTTCTCATGGCCATAAGGAGGCACTGTGGACGATGAGGCGGTGTCGCCTATCTTCAGTGTCCGCAGACCATCTTGTTACTCAAAGTTCCCATCCAGCTGCTGGAGTGTAGGTCCCAGCAACAAACACCAAACCCACGATAAAAGACAACGTCCACCGGCGCACAACGTCCGAGGAGAGACAAAGCGTGACAGAGATAGCGCTTGAAAGCGAGAGAGAGCACAGATTGTGAACGGAGTCTCTCAATAAAGACAAAAAGCCGTCAAAATGGCTGCGATTTCAGTGGCACCGGTAGCTGCCAGATAGCGATAATAAAGGACGAAGATATCACCGGCCACTGAAACAGCTCGACGGTTTCGTTCAAGGAGCTGCCGTATCAGTGGTGAGCTGCGCAAATCGCTGACAAAAATTAAAAAAAGCAACGAGCGTCTAGCTAAATTGGCCGTTTGCGCATTACACCGAAATGCGGCGACACCAGTGGCAATAAAAAATACAGCCCCAACAGGCGCCTCCACGGTTATTTTTGCGGGAGGAGGGGGTTGTTGTAGCTGCACATGTTAGCTGCACCTATGTCAAACTCACGACGACAGCATTAAGGCCCCAATGAGCTTTCTATGCGTCACAAATCGAACGCGCTCAATTATAAAAAGGGAGAACCACGCTGGGGGAAAAGTTGCTACCCACCGATGAAAAGTCTCATAGCGACTGGTATTTAATTCAACACACAAACACGCACACCCACAAGCGTGTATATACCCGGAATGTGCAAAACATGCTTCTTAAGAAATATTGGGATAACACTATGGAATCATATTGGTACTTTCTAGCGGTATAATTGTCTTCTTCTTGACGGTGCCCTTTAGCATGTGAAAAGAAGATGGGTGGAAATCTTAACGAGATGGGAGGACCACCAGTAGTCTTCAAAAATCTCGTAAAACAACGATTTGTAACCAGAATTCGGTTCTCTATTCACAGCGTGTCTAATATAGTTGAAAAAAAATATATATACATATATATATGTATATATATATATACATATATTACAGTAATATACTAGCCAACAAAAAAGAGAGAATGAAGAGTTCTTGGAAAATTTTAGTCTGATTTGAACGCCAATTTAATCTATTTTACTACCGTGAAACGTTTATGTTTTCTCAGGGAGTGGAAGCGTGTGGACATTGCACTAAGCGTATATCGGTTGGCACGAAAAACTTAACTAACCTGAAAAACTGACTCATATTTTAGAAGTTTGAAATCTTGTTTCAAAGTGTTTTCGCACATCTTAGAGGAGCGTTCTTATTGAGTCAGACACAGAAAAATACAGAGTACATTTTCAGCCGCACAAACCGCCCATTTTCAGATCCCACCCTCTGCGGTGAAAGCTCGAAAAGAAATTTCAATAATAGCTAGAGCAATTACTGAATAAATAAGGAATATAGTAAAATAAGGTTAATGTGGTTTGTGGTTTGTGGCTTCCAAAGAATCGTGATCCATGGGTATAGGCTTGCCCTACAGGGTGTGTGGAATTCCGCGAGTAGACATTGGGAACTTTTCTGTCATGCAACCTTAATGAAAAATTAGTGAGTTTAAAAAACAAACGAGTCTTGTTTTGAACCTTGAATTTGATGCGTTTAAGGTGTGTACGGAAAGCTCACCTGGTTTAATTGCTCCGGGTGCGATGCTGCAGGTGGAGTCAACAAACAGTTGTTGATACCACAGAATAACACGCTATGTCGATATTGGATAAAATATGTGATCCACGGAGGAAGCTCCGGTCAGTTGCAGCTATTTGAGTGAATTTCTGTAGCAATTTGGAAGCCCTGCACAGTCGATTCCTCGCACTAGAAGTTCCGACTACCCTGCATCTTCTACGAAAAAGTTCAATGAAGATGTTATTGGTGTAAGGCGCTTCTTACGTAGTACACATTAAGCCGTATGCTCTGCAGTTACTATTAATGTTTTCTTATGGCTTGCCATCAACCTGGACATTGACATAGATTGTTACAGTCGAGGCACTTTCACCTTCATTACGTTTCGGTTATTTCCTGAGGCTAAACGGACGCAGCTTTTTCACCTCCTAAAAGCTGTTAGCTACTGGTTTATGGTCTTCATGCTACGTGGTACGCGCTCTACGATTGATCGGTACCTTCCTACGGAGCACCGGCACAAAATCCCTTGCCGAAGAATTTTCCTGCACACCTCTTCCGTTAACCTCAGGGTTTTCGCAATCCTAGAACGCATGAACACAGACGAGGCATCGCAAGAAGCAGCAGCAGCGCCAGTAGCGCGCTTTGTTTCCAAAACGAGACGGTTGCCTCTCGGCCAACTGTTGAGCCACCGCCACCGCCGCCGCCACCGCCGCCGCCGCCGCCGAACGGTTGACTCCGGAAGTCTCCTCGATAAATTTCGTCGTTGAAGGGGGGGGCCACTGTTCCAGCTAGAGGCAGTAACTTGCTTGCACGACTGCTACACACTACTCATGTCCAACATCTTGGAATACATCGTGCTCGACAACACAAGCACTTCCTCCGTTCGTACAAGCTGCCGACACTACAAGCTACACGGTGTCGCCGGGGTCCGCATCACCATACTACAGAGCACACCCTACATGGTTTCAGATTTTACTCGTCCGATGGGTTCTATGGACAGTTGGCGCACAGCTACACGCAGCCAATACACACTCAGACATACGTCCACATACAAATACACACACACAGTAGCAGCAGCTTGTACAGAGAGGCACACATACACAACACACACGCACACACACACACACACCGGCTGACACTTTCAGTGCCACACGACGTCACACAACCATTGAAGCTGGGTCCACCTCCTCCGGCCGAGCTGTACCATAGGTTGGGCCCTCAGCAATCCACACTCCGTCTCGCCTAGGTTGTTTCGCCCCGATGAAATCCACACCCGACGCACAGCAGCACCCAGACTCACACGCACTACCTCGATTGAAGCTAGCGCCTAAGCTCGGAGCTGGAGAGCGCCGCCGACGCCGCCGCCGCCGCCACCAGCAGCAGCAACTTTTCCGCTCTTCGTATCTGCTGCTCGTGGGGAATTCGTTTCACCGCCGAAGTCTCTCAGTCAGCCGAAGGCCAGATCTCCGGGCTGGCAGTCGGCTCCACTTGCAAGCGTTTCCCTCTCAACATGATTTCACTGTAGAGGTTTACCCCGCATTCAATTATTTGGTCTAAGGGCCTTGCTGCTTTACCTCGTTTGCTCTTACCCATTTCCTCTCTCCACAGAGATGCCTATTGGGTGTGCCTGTCGATTTGATACCATTTGTCAACCACGAACGGTTCTCCGTCTGAATCGGTGGCGTTCATCTACTGCCATTATCCGGCCGATCTATGCCGATTTGCCAAATCGGCGTAGGTGCCTGTGTGGGCTTTCCATGGCTCCACCCCCCGCGACATTTAGGACCGCCCAGCGATGCGGCCAAGGCCTGCCCCCGACACGCTACTGGTTAGCCGTCTTCAGGGTGAAACGATACCTTCTCCACGATATTCTCTGCCCCGTCAGATCCAGCACCGCCGGGACTTCGGTGCGTCTACACCCGTGGTGTGGTCGATTGTCGGGAATCAGCCCGCGGCGCTACGTTGGGCCTAGGTAAGATCAGACGACAGCAGTGGCAAGGGAATCAGAACGGTAAGGGTAGAGTCGAGTGTGCAAAAAATAAATCAGACCAGCAACCGACAAGCGCTTCACCTCAGTAACTCTGTGAACGTGGAAAGGGCCTAGAAGGGCGTTGCTATGCTGAGAGAGGATGTCCAAAGAGAAAGGGTGGTCTAGTTCATGTGCTTGTGTTAAAGACTGAGCGGAGCGGGTGCGTTTGTTTGCCGCTGGCCCATGGTCGCATCCCAGATCAGTGCGATTGTTAAGTTTGCTTCCCATCCAAAAGTACCGTTGTCCGACAACGACTTAACTAACCATCGAGGCGACGCATCGTCGTTTCGTAATGAGTAACTGTTACCGCCATGTGTGCTTTCAATTGCTTACAGTGCAGCCATCAATGGCTAGGAAATCCGTGAAGAGGTTGTCATTTTTCCATTCTTGGAGCAGACTTCCCCATTCCGCGCGCAACACATTTCTGTTGACAAAGAATGCAGACTAAAAACTCTAGAATTATGAAATATATATATATATATATATATATACTGGTAGCGTTAAAGGGACCGTTCTTGAAAACCTGTTTCTTCGAGAAACATTCTAAGGTGCTCGTTGCTGTTGATCTGTTAAAACGTCTTCAAAAAAACGGCTGTATAGTCGTACTCTAAGTGTAATATATTTACAAAGAATAGTTGCAGTATAACCACCAAATAGTATATAGTACATGGTAGATAGTAAATATAGAAGTAGCAGTTGTTTTTATGATACGAATACAGGACCTGTATGGATCATATATTAGGGCAAGTAAGTCTCCAGTCAGTGTAACACAATATTGCTATTTTAGACGCAACCGTCCACACCCGAACCACTTTTACTTAATATTCACAGGAGAGACATATAAATACATGCGTACGAATTTAAACTGTAAAAATTGTCAAGCTTACTTTATCCGCTATTCTATAGATAAATAGTGTGAAGGGCCTTTTCGTATGGACCTACGTTGAGCCGCAGGCTGTGGCGATTGCTATGCCAGAGCAAAGAGCAATAAAGACCACCGGCAATAGAAAAATTGTTTTCTTTATTTTTATTAATACTTCGGATTCATATTGAAGTGTACGTATGGTCTATGATATTTTACACAGACCCTGCTCACAAAACTAAATCTAGATCGACATAGCCGCTGGTTTCTGCATTGATATGAAACTCCTGCACCGATACTTCGCTAATGGCAGTATTGAGATGCATTCATTTCTTTACCCTGCTTATAGGCCTCTTGCCAATATTAAATGTTCATTATATCTTTAAACGCAACTACCAATCTGTAGGGGCTTTACTACCGCCATCATGCTCTAACATGACACATTCTTGGGGGTGCAAGTAGAACTTTATAAAAATCTGAATGGAGGTCAACACAAAATGTAAGATTTCAATTCTTTTTGTTAGCAAACATTGGATGAAATCCATTGATGGCCATACCATGGCTCGATGTATGCACCTTATACGTCGCTTGTAATTTTCAATAGACAGGCATTCGGGGATCCTGTTGAGAAATGCAAGTAAATCGGTGACGTTAACTTTGCTGCCTGCAACAGATTGTGATCACATCGAGCAGTGATTATGCACAACCTGCCACGTAATGTCCCCATTTCGGTATGATTTTTAGGACATGTTCCAACGTGAATCGCTTCCTCGCATTTCGTTAGGCACTTCATCTACACCGTGCGAGAGTGAACGGGCACCTCATTTGGATCGAATTCAAATAGGCTTCATCAATACCTCGTTCTAACACAAAGATGATTTGTTGCTCAATTTTCGCAGTTGCAAACATATTGCTTAGAGTTGACGCACACGATCTAAAGATTTCTATTACCAGCGTATAGGCTGTGAAATCACGTCTCTCTTTTCTAATCATAGTTTTTGTCTTTTATCCAATGTTTTCGTTAACTGTAAATGATTACCGTAATAGAATAAACCGGTAATATGGGGCTCCAACTGTTCACTGATTATCAACAACGACATTCCGCCTTAGAAAGTAGCTCGATAAACTCACTTAGTGATCATGAACACATCACACATCAGTACAGAGGAAATGCATTTTTAAGTGACTAAAAAAGTTTCCATGTTTATGATTATTCTAGTTGATAATGCGTTTTCTAAGTTTCTACGAATATTGTCAGTAGCACTATATATTCGTAGCGATCAATGAGACCTTGTTTCAATATATTGAGATAGGATAAAAACTCGAAAACTAGCGGGAAAGCTCTAATTACCGAAAACTCCTATTTAGGCTGAACAATGGTAATACTTGTCATTTGATCCTTTGCAATTCGTTTGAACTTATTCTACGAACTAGTTTAAGGAAAAATACCGAAAATATAAATGAACGATATAAAGATCAGGCTGTGTCTCTACTCATAAAAGTTCATGGCCTTCTGCATAAAGAGCGCACAGTATAAAATCCCGTAAATGTGGTTTATTCAAAGAGAATGATCAGTGCCTTTTTGAATAGAGGACCTAAAGCGTGTATGCATAGTTTTTAATTTTTGTATATATATATATATATAATGGATGCATGCAAATTTAGTACTAAAAGAAGTTTAGCCGTTAGTAGAAACTAATACATGCTGCTATAGTAGTAGCTCTCACTGGATAAATTTACACATGAAATAAATATTTTTGCAATCATTTGTGTGTGTACTAATGTCAAGGATGTCACCGCTTCTTTTCGCTAATAAGGGAGACTTCGGCTTGAGTCTACACTCGTGTCTGTCAAGATGTTGAAGCCCTTTGTGTTTGATGAGAGTCTGATCAAACCAAATCGCACTCGTATAAATATTTGCGTATATAATTTTTATAAATTAGTCTGTTAAGTATCTTTTTATTGTCCTCTTTCGGAAAGAACTGTTTAGTGAATTTGTACGTACACTTTTGAGGTGATTTCAAGAAAGATTGCATCAATGCAATCATACGCCTCTCTTGCCGATTGTTTGAATTCCGTTAAAACATCTTGTACAGATCTTCTCATGCAAGCTTAAAAATAACGTACAGTACATGAGTTTAATTTCCATCATGCGCACTAGTTCTCTAGCTAGTTAGCCTCATAAAAATAAAAAAAAACTGCATCCACATCTTGAAGACCTACAGCTTTACAGCAGCAGATTGACGTTTAGTGCATCAAGGTGGAGTTAACCCCAAGACCCATTGCCAAATATTGTGCCACCTGCCAATGATTCAGATTTTTTCACGCGAAAATAGCAGCCAGAGTATGCTAAGAACTATTCGTTTACTGTACGATGAATTCTAGAGAAACGTAGGTGCTTACCTGCATACGTTTCTTGCGCAGAGACTGTTTCTGCGCTGATTACCATTAGCACAATAAGTACGAGCATGCAGACTGTCGCTGTTGGAACAGAGTACACCATATGCTGGCCAAGCATGTTTGTAACCACTATACAGTTACACAAAAATGGAAAAAGTAGTGTTTACGGTTAGATGCTAAACTTTCTGGTCTGGTCCATCCTTGGCGGTCAATTTTCTAAAGCATATTCTGTACCGCGCAAAGTGTTGTATGATATTAGAGAGTGCAGTCACGACGGCAGCTCGTTTCTTGAAGTGCTATACAATCGTGATACTAACTATTGATAAACACATTGTAAAAGCATAAAACGAAATTTGAAGTGATGATAGTTTAGAACTAGCAATGCTATGTTTTCATACAGGGGATATGTTAATACTATAATTTCTAACATAATTATTATTGATTATAAATAGCATGAGAAAAATAAGACAATAAACACATTTTTATGATGATAAATACTACTACCCTTGCAAGTTATAGCCATGATTTCAGTTTTGACTAATCTCGAGATTACAAAACTTTATGATATTTAGCCAAACTGGGAAACAAGACCTGATACCATCATCTATTTGTTAATTGCACAATTGCGCTAGCAGCAAAAAATTTAGTTTCAAAAATTGTAGAAATTCCAGACAAATGCGTTCTTCTTTGTCTTGTTTTTCTAGACCTTCCGTAAAGCTTAGTTCCTCTAGGTTCCATATTTGTTCTCTAAATACACCATGTTAATCTGCCATAGGCTTCGAGAAACCAAATTCATTGGAAGTACTAGCCAACTACAGCGTACTGGTGTCATGTGCTCTGTACATTGTTTTAGCACAGTATAACACGCTTACCAGTGTTAAAAACTCTCATGCAAAATGACTCTTGTTCCGAAAAAATTCATCGACTGGCGCAGATATCTGTGGAGTAATGGCTGAGCTGACTTAACTATCCTTCGAGCGCAGTCGATCGGCATGTCATTCGCCGCTCTCGACTCAATCACGAATCGTAGTCCCTCGAAAAACGTCTGCTCTCTATGATTTTGATAAATTTATGGACTTGTAAATTACGACATATCTATTATTTTTCCTCCCTAGCTTATGTGATGGCTTAATTCACTAAGGTCTAAGCTATGTGCACACGCGATAAGTGTGCTGCGGGCTGCAAGCAATAATGCAAGCTTCTTCAAGAAAAGGCGCAGCTTCAACTTTCGTTACCGACCCAGCAGGACCAACATGACAACAATGTACCGTTTCCTTGTTACAGACCTTACTGATGAAGAAAGCTATAATTGACGCACTTTTTCTTAATTGGAGTGATTCCTTTCGATAGTTATTTCGATGTAAAATGAATTCATGCGTGTGGTTTTGGTGCGTGGCCCAATTGTATGCTCGTAGTACAAGATACAATTGCGCACAGATAATTGAAACAGTTATTGCGCATCAGTGTTTGCAGATTTTCTTCGATCTGGTGGAAGTCGTGGAAAAATTGCACTGCTTACCGCTGTGGACAAGCATCTAACCTTAGCAGAATGTGTTTTAAACGTGTCAGGTTGGTTGCTGTTATCTGTCGAGGACAGAGTTTGCTATACGCGTTTTTATTTATGGGAACAGCTCGCCTGTATTAATAATACAATTGCTGTAAGATAGTTGGTTTCATTTAACATAGTTAGGTGGGCGTTTAAATTAGATTAAGAAGACTTCATTTGATCGGATTCTAGGAATAAAACTGATTCTGTCACTCACGCAATCCGTTTTAAATGGGCAAGCCACCGGACAGGACAATCATTAAGCGCGTGTTTCGATGAACGTATCCATGTATCATCCTGGTGCAACTCGAAATTATCCTCGTGCTTGGACACGCTTCATACTTTAGAAAGCATGCCGACATAGGTCAGGATGACAAGAAGCAAAGGGCCTCCAACAAAAACGAGTTGTTGTTAAGCCGAGCATTTCGGATATTCTACACAGCGTCAAAATCAGGAGAGGCAATAACGGCAATGTCACGAGCAGAACGGGGGCAAGATATCACGAAGTCACGAACAGCAGAGTCTCGAGCTTGCTTATCCTAACTTTAAGGCGAAACGACCGAGAATAACGCCGAGAAGTAGACAGTATAGATAATAGAAGCGCTAAAGTATAGTTTTGTTCTTCAGGGCTAAGACAATGGTATATATAGGGAAGGAATGAAGGACCTCAAAGGGCAGCCTTCCCACAAGCCAACTAAAAGTAAGAAGGAAGACTGAAAAAGGAACTCTGATTCCCAACAAGATCTACACATCAAATGCTTGAACATGAAGGGAGAACGTAGAGAAGATACTTGCGTAATACTGATTGATATAACAGAAGAATAATAGCTGTACATATTTTTTATAGGCGAAGTGCGATATTTGGAGCCGGGATACAAGAACAAGTGAGACACAAGATACAAGGTAAGTAAACGCAGGTTGGTAGTAACATAGCGTTCATAGGAACAGAAAGGTGTCCAGGACAGCTGAGACTAAATGTGAAATACAGAGTTCTTAGCAATGAAGAGAATCAACAACTTGATTGTTTCAAAAGTAATAAAGATACTAGTCGAGCCATAGTATCAATACCATCTGTCGAAAGTTTATGCGCCTACGTCTTCCACTTCGACGAAACCCCGGATGCCGCAGGTAGCGAAATAGAAGTATTCTGTAGCGAGACTGTTCTACCAGGATTTTTAGTAATGCAGGGATAGTCACACATATCCATAGGATAAAAATA
Organism: Tropilaelaps mercedesae; assembly: GCA_002081605.1. Taxonomy (NCBI): domain Eukaryota; kingdom Metazoa; phylum Arthropoda; class Arachnida; order Mesostigmata; family Laelapidae; genus Tropilaelaps; species Tropilaelaps mercedesae. Next base: position 3,959 of record MNPL01015474.1, on the reverse strand, counting down.
AATTTACACTTCATTATGTGGCAGCTAATAACAGAGGAGTCGTGGATGGAGGAGAACAGTGGATAAAGGAAAAATATAAAATGCTAACAGTGACCACAACATGATGTTAGCAAAGGAAAAGAACAGACAAACTCGGCTGCAGAAATGAGAAAAGTGTTGCTTTTCTCTCATTTCTTCGTGCTTATTATAATGACAATTGACGTTATAAAAAAAGGTGAAGAGAGAAAGACAGATCATCGACGGAACACAGATTGTTAGCTAACGGATTATAGAGGAAGAGTGAATATCGGCTAATTATTTTGATTAAATTAAAAGATAAATGCGGATGGCTGCCTATGTTCGATATCACTATTTGTTGGGCATATACAAGTATTGGCTATAAAACTGTGCGACATCTCAGTTTCAAAAAAAGTTCTGAGTAAGGTGGAGAAAGAAAATGAAACCAAGTCTTTTCATAATCGCGATTTATATGGCTATTCTTTCAGGCAAGAAAACCAAACTATAAGATACGCTTAGTGTACGTAATCGGAAAAACTGCCCAAAACATTTGCGTAAGAAATCAAGGAGGAAATTTATAATTCAGAACGTCATCGAAGGGTGAGGCTGGCGAGTTATGAGCAACAGCTACAGAACGGACACGGTTTCAAGAGCAAAGGCGTTAGGAGCATTGTGGTTGGAGCGTACGAGGGCCTTTCAGCGCTATAGTCGTCCGAAAGTAACAAATGAGTGTGGAAAAGTATACAGCGGTCCTATATAATACAAATGAGGATTGATAAGAATTGTTTCAAGTTTCTGGTTCGAGAAGCATAGGCGCATGCATCGCACGAGGCCAGTCTGATATTTTTGAAAAGAGAAGGAGTAAAGTTTCTAGCCGGAGACAAATCTAGAGCGAACAAGAGCAGATACTCAAGAGTAGATAGAACCGTCGAGTACAATTTCCTATAGAAACAGATAACGTGACGTAGACCTAGAAAATTATGGGGTGACCGACGTGTTATCGCTACCAAAGGCAAATGTACTGATTAATAGAATATCATAACTCCGCCGCTATTGAATGTCATTATCCAAAACTGACTTAACTGGCTGTCATGGGTGAGTGCCGATCGGTAACTGGAATTAGAGCAGTAAATTCGTCTACCACATATGTCAGAACGTAGAACTGAAGAACTATAAAATCTAATTAATAATTCTACATCATTTCAATCAATTTTTTAAGGCAAATGATGGTGTAACGTGTGTTATTTATCTCTGTTGTTTTAAAAGAAGACCATCAGCTCAAGCGATGCAAGGCTATTTAGTTGACCAAGGTTGTCGTCTTGTATAACTGCATTCAGTTTTCAACAATTGTGCATTCAACAGTGCAACAACAGTGCATTCAACAATAGTAATATTGGTATTGTAGAGACACCCGTATGTCACTCTCTTTATCACGAAACAGACTGTCATCACAACCTGTTGTCATAATCATACTAAAGAACCGTTAGCGCATTAAAGTGTGTATGAGCAGAAGTGAAAGACGGACATCTTACAATGTGTATATTATTGCATTAATGCTAATATCGCAGTATATATTTTTATAGTACGAGCTCATAAATAAATCGCTAACATGGCCACAGATACTCAGCTCCCGGGTCCTTAAAACTTAGAACGAGTTATGCCTCACTTTTGGCTTTTTCCTTCTGTACAGAATGTTACTTTTTTCTCGATTCCTAAAAATGAAAAATGTTTGTTGAATTTTAAATCGACGGCTTTAAGATGAATTTTTTGTTTTGCCTAAACAATACCCTACAGTCTGATATATAAAAGTATATATGCTATTCATTTATTTATTTGTCGAGCTCGGTAGCTTGGTGCATTCGTGTGCGCCTTGCGATTAGAGAAGACACGTAGGCACACGGGTTCGATCCCCGCCGCCACACATTTACACTCATGCGGTCCGTCTTATGAGGTAGTGCAAAAAGTGCTACCGTGGACGTTTACAATACGTCCACGGTAGCACTTTTTATGCTAGCTGGTGTATGTTGGCTGGTGGTCAGCCTTAAAAATATTTAGTATGTTGGAAACAATATGATATGCCAATGCTCAAATAGACGTCTGCGGCCAAACAACATCTTCATCACTCCATGATGACAAGCGTTCTTAAGGGCTTAATCCTTGGCCTTTAATGCACTAAGTGCAATCATGTTTTGTAGACAGCGTTGTTTTCTTGCATTATAACAGCAGGCATGTGGTAACATTTGACGTGTTCATTTACAGTAGTGCCACACTCGATAGAGAAATCTAACATAAGAGCCTTCGTGGTGATGTTTACTTGTTAGTTAACCATCGATGTTGTTTCGATTTCCTAACCCACGCAATTCGTACTGCACAGCGAATATTAACATCCTGTTAACAGGATTTGTCTTGGCTGTCCAAGTCGTATCACAGCTCCACGTGTAGTCACCGGTGATATCGGGAGATTGCCGCTTGAAGGTCAAGTATAAAAAATTAAATTGAGAAGATCTGGGCGTGTGCTACGTAAGGCGGTCCGCACTAATTTGCTGATATAAAACGAAAAAAAATCACGTTTCCTTAGATAGGAAAACGAATGTTGACGAGCGCCCGCATACGAGGAACGCCAGAGACATACTTTACAGGGCGTAGGTCCGGGATATTGCGCCCGACGGGACTTGGGAGAAAGTAGAATAGACAACAGCCGTAGGCAGGCACACTGATGGAGTAAGAGCGCCCTTTTTGAATTCAAGAATAAGCATTTAAAATGAACTTGGATAAGGATGCTTGCTCGATGAGGGTTGCTTAGACAACACAAACAAAAAAGCAGACCTAGACAGGCCCACGGCCTACCAGACTATTCGAATAAATACGAAACTCCTAAGAGACTGTCCTGTCTGCTCAGTGATAACACAACAGAAGATATGTCAGTAGTTGGTAGTTGGCTTTTGTTTATTTCTATTATTACACCACATTACCTACGTTGAAGGTTATTATCATTCGACAGCAGACGGCTACAAATAAGGAACAGATTGGATAGTACTCCTGGAAACGCTGTGGCATTGTCTTGTGTTTACCTCAAGGCAAACCTACTCAGCATTGTTTTGCAGGTCATGCGTGTTGCTGAAACAGTGATCGAACTAACAAACTTACTAGTAAGATCATGGTCACTCAAACTCGCGACAGTACTTTTGCCCCCATAATCGTTAACTCCAGCAGGGCAGGATCGATAGGCAGCAGCCATTCGCACTACATAGCGCTGTGGGCACAGCCACAGCATTGACAGTCTTTTGACAGATGTACAATATTTTCCTCTCTTTCTTACCCTCTGTCACTGTTTACTTTCGCTTATGGTGCTAATATGATTATTCTTTGTGACGAATTAAATGCTGTTATCACCCAGATCATAATGTATTTGCACGGAGCGTGCCATGTAAATATATTGCTGCTATTGTGTATATCATTGCCTTCCGCATAAATTACTGTAATGTACCCTCGGCAACCACCTCTAAGGAACGTCCTTTTTGTATATTTATCATTTCGCTCAACAACAGAGCAAGCAGCATGCGCTCTCGACAGGTTTCTTATTCGTTCACGGGCGCTTAACAATGTTCCACCCGGTATCTGTCCGGACAGTCATTCGTTCAATCGCAGATATTGTATGATTGTTGCAATCCATATGAAATGAAAATGATGAGCCTCAACTTGTAGTTATCTATGCACGGTTCAGAGTGTGCGATATAAGCGCAAGGCCATCTTTGGCAAGCAATTGAAAAATGGCGTGGTAAGAAAAGCCCTAGTCAAACTGTTTCGCACTAGTCATTAGCATTTGTCATACGAGCACAACATCGGTACGGTATAGGCTAAGCTCGATTAGACTTGTGCGGTCTGCAGATTGGGAATCAAGCGTCGCTGATAGATTCAGCACACACACATATATATATATATATATATATATATATATATAT